>PVLC010023967.1:0-25135 GCA_004027655.1 Graphiurus murinus | reverse complement strand
GAGGAGGAGGAGGGAGGGGGAGGGAGGAAGAGGAAATGGCCCCGCTTGCACCTGCACAGGAGGGATGTCCGTCCCCAGCTGGCTGGGTCGATGAAGGCCCGTGTGGTCGCGGCAGTCCACCCTGTTGACCCTGACTGCCCGCCCTCTAGGCTAATCAAGGCGATGTGGCTGGACCATGTGACGTCACGGTTATGCCAGTTGTTGAGTCCTGGCGTGGCCCCCCGCTGGGAGCTTAGAGCCTGGAGGGCGTGCCGTCACTTACCCACAGGGGCCAGCGGGCGCTTCGGAGCTGCAGAAGGCTCTAGGACAGGGCTGCGGCAGCCCGATTCCTCTTGCCAATAACACAAGGCCACAGGCTGGGTGAGTTAGAGAGAAAGGAGGTTTATCGATCTCACTCCTCTGGGGGCTCAGGGGCCCCTTGCTGGCAGGGTGCAGAGTCGGGCAGGGCATTCCGTGAAGGACAAGGGGCCTGGTGCATCTGTGCATGGTCTCCCTCCCTGCCCTTACGAAGCACCAGGATTCAGCCGGGGGGTGCTACCCCATGACCTTATCTCTTCGTAATCACCTCCCAAGGCTGCACCTCGGTACACCAGCTCGGACCAACTTTCCACCCCCTCGGTGTCACACAATAGGAATCCACTCCAGCCTGAGCTCAGGCAAATGAACCGCACCCCAACCAGAGCAGAGGCCAAAGCCAAGCAGGGCTTAAGTAACCTGGGCCTGCTGGCGCTGGGGTAGAAAGATGAGTGCTTGCCAGGATTCCTGGCTCTCCACTCCTTCCAGACACGAAGTCCCTTGAACCTCGGCAAGGCCGAGTGACTTGCTCCAGCCCAGGAAGCCTGAGCAGAAGCGAGGGGTCACTTCCAGGCAAAAGCATTCAAGAGCCCGTCTCCCCGCTCCCTCCCACGACGGCATGGCCAAGTGGCTTCCTGTTCTAGACTGGCAGCTCCAGCATGTTGGTGCCCCAGTCAGCCTGGGCTGCTGTGTCATCACTGAATGACCATGGCTCCATGGTTCAGCTGGACCTGTAGTGGACACTCATGAGTAAGTTAGGCCATTGTGGCTTAGGGGCTGTTTGTTACTGCAGCATCATTGAGATTAAACTGACTGATGCAAACACATTATCAAGTCAAAGTGCAGGTTACATGACAGCCTTGATTAGTCTATCAGTTATTTACTGGTCATCCTCCCCCCTAGATTTGCACCCTGAAGCCATGTTGGGGAGGGGCTGTTTAGGGATCCTGAAGTCCAGCTCCCTTCCCCAACCCACTTGTGGGAAACTATAATTCCAAACCACAGGGCTACAGCAAAGGTACGAGGGAATGACGCATGAAATGGCAGTTCCGGCGCATAGTAGGGCCTCACTAAGACTCCACCCCTCTTCCATCCCTCCCTATCCACAGGCCTGTTCTCAAAGCCTCATTCAAGTGTCAGAGACGAAGGCCATTTTAACAGGGAACGTATCATGAATCCTTCCTATCAAGATAGCCACCCAAGCTGGGTGTGGTGGCCCACCCCTGTAATCCCAGTACTTGGCTGAGACAGGAGAATCACAGGTTCAAGGCCAGCCTCGGGAACTTAGTGATACCCTTAGCAACTAAGCAAACCCTATTTCAAAACAATAAATAAAATAGGCGTGGGGTGTAGCTCAGAGGTAGAATGCCCCTGGTTTCAATGCCTAGAGGCACGTGCACACACAAACACAAATATCCACCCAAAGCTCGGTGGAGATATGCTAATTCCTCCCGGACTCAAGGGAGGACTGCAGATATCTCTGAGATCCGGAGCCTGGAGTCGATGTAGCACGTGCAATAGATTTTGGTTCTCCCTTTGGGGACAGAATAGGCGTGTTCGTGCAGGTGTGGGAGGCTTTGAATGTTCTGAGAAGGAAGGAGAACCTGTCTGAACATTGGGTAGCCACGGGGAGGACTGTAATATATACCATTTGGGCTCTTCAGAGTCGTGACCCCTTCTGTGGCTATACGCCCTGCACCTTGCAAGCTCACCCGCAGGGCCACCGCAGGGCTCAGAGGAGATCTGTGTGACGGGAACGAGGCTCTGGGTTGGTTTCCTGCCATCTGTCAGCTCCCCCGGGGTTCCTTGTGTCAAGAAGGCAGAAGCCCAGTTGGAGCTGAGGGCTGTGTTCTTCACATCCCTACAGACGTGGGCTGGGAAAGCACCCTACAGGTCTTTGGTGGGGGACGGAGGAGTCTAGACCTTTCCTTGAGGTCTAGAAGGAAAGGTCTAGAAGGAAAGGTATGCTGCCGCGCCATGACAACCAGGTGGCAAACACCTCATGGGGTCCCCTGGCTTGTAGGACCAGAATGTCATGTGACATTCTTGCTGAAAAGCCTTAGCTAGGAGTCCACCAAAGTATGACAGGGACAGACAGAGGATGCTGTCACCTGCTAATAGCATGGGGTCTGCCCCTTGGGACCTGGCTGAAACCGGCTGGAGGCCTGTCACCCTGCCTGTGGGACATTCGGTGTACATGGGATAACATGAATCCCTTCTTCCATAAATGAGTTGGAGTTGGGTTTCTGGGCTTGCAATCTGAAGAGTCTAGTCTGGCCCATTTACAGGGGTGCCAATATTGATTGTGTTTATTTTCTACCGCTGAGCATGGATAAGGTCCTGGGTAACTTGGGAAGCCGTAGGCAGCTAGTGTAGCCCCTCAGAGGAAACCCCAGGAGAGAAAAGTCCACACTTGGAGAAGGTCAGAGATGAGAGAATCAGAGAGATCGGGGACTCCAGTGACACTGAGGTCCATAAACCGAGCCACTGGACTTTTTTTTTTTTTTTTTTTTTTTGCAGTACTGGGGGTTGAACTCAGGGGCATTCTACCTCCGAGCTATATCCCCAGCCCTATTTTTTATTCTTTCTTTCTTTCTTTATTGCAGTACTGGGGATTGAACTCAGGGGCGTTCTACCTCCGAGCTATACCCCCAGCCCTATTTTTTATTCTTTATTTTGAAACCGAGTCTCACTAAGTTGCGGGGTGCCTCACTAGGTAGCTGAGGCTGGCCGCGAACCCGGATCCTCCAGTCTCAGCCTCCCGAATGCTGGGATTACAAGCGTGCGCCACCACGCCCGGCTGCCACTGGACTTTTGTGAGTTATGTCCCTTTATTGTTCTGTAGAAATTCCTCCCGGACTCGAGGGAGGACTGTAGATCTGGACCCTGGAGTCAATGTAACACGTGTGATAGATTTTGATTCTCCCTTTGGAGACAGAATAGGCGTGCAGGTGTGGGGGCTTTGAATGTTCTTGGAAGGAAGGAGAAGTTGTCTGAAGGAGAAGTTGGGTAGCCAAGGGGAGGACCGTAATATATACCATTTGTCACCTCCTAGCTGTCATCTCCCTGTCCAAGTCCTCTATGCCCATACGAGGTCCAAAAAGACTGGCTTTACTCTCAGCAGATTGGAGCATGTGATCTGAGCTAAACCAATCAGTGCATTCCATCCTCCTGGCCCAGCAATTGGTTCAGATTTGGGGGTGTGACTGAGGTTGGTCCAATCAGAGTAATCTTTCCAAGAGTGTTGGACAGAGACTCTCTCAAGGAATACAAAGGAGGAAACCAGACACCCTAGGAGCAGCTGGTGGTCCTCCTCCGACCGCACAGGGAGCAGCTTGAAGGAGGATCTGACATCATGGAAAAGATCACAGAGAGATAGTGTTAGAAGCCTTTTAGTTACCAGCTTTGATGTCACCTTGGTCCGGCTTGGAAGAGGTACCAACTGCCCACCCAAGTGAAGATTTCTGCCTGCAGACAAATCTCCAAGGACCAAATGAGACCGATACACAAAGACCCTGACTTCCTTAATTCCCAGAATTTTACCCTTTCCTTCCCTGATTCATCTGTGACTCACCCCAGGACTGCTTTGCTGTCTCCTGTGATTACAATGTTTTGGTTAAAACTCTCAATGAAAGCAAGCGGCTGACAGCAGGACAGGTAGGAGAGATCTCTCTCCCCTCCCCAGCCCCCTCTGCTGTCTTGTTTCTCTAATAATAATAATTTTCTATAAAATCACTCTTACTCCATTGCCATTCATGGGAGAGACTTCTAATCAATCAATCAACATCAACACCATCCGCCAGGAAGACAGCAAGGACCCAAGGATCGTGGTGTCCTGTGACATTATCCGGCAGCAGAATCAAACTGCAGCTGAGCCTTTCCATCTGATGAGTGAATGTTCTCTTTATTTTCAAGTCCATTTGGTTTGTTGGTGTTGTTTCCTGCTCTTCACAACTAAAAACACCCTAACCTGTACAGAGGCTGATCCGAATTCTGAAGACAAGAATCAAGGTCAAGAATGGTAAATACTAAGCTCAAGGCCACAGGGCTGGAGGCGGAGGTGGCAGCTTCGAGCCCAGAAAACACAACTGGAGCTTCCGGTAGTCACTAGCTATTTTCTTCCACCTTTAGGAAGTGAGTGACCCCCACTTCTGGCCTCCTCTTCACCCCCCCATGTTGTGCTGTGACACCCCAGGAGCCGCGGCCTCATTTCTGCCCTGTTCCTGTTAACCTATGGAGAGCAAACCACCTTGGCCGCTTACACACACCTGCATATTCACAGAGGGGCCTGAACACAAGAACCTACTGTGCACCCACATTTGGAGTACTGGGGTGCTTTTCTTCAGGCTAGCTGTGATGGCCACGAAGTTCTCTGCCCACGGCTATTTGCCTGGCCTATCCTATGTAAACAGGGTCACAGGATTTTCCCATCTTACAGGGTAAGCATGCTGAAGCTCAGATGAGAAACTCCAGTTACTGTTGGCTGCAAAGTTAGAAGTTAGATCCAGACATCTGTCCAAACCAGGAGCCAGGGTATAAGTGTTATACCAGTGCTTGGGAGGTTGCAGCAGGAGGATGACAGGTTTGAGACCAGCCTCAGCAATTTAGTGAGACTTTCAGCAACTTGGTGAGACTCTGTTTCAAAATAAGAAATAAAAAGGGCCAGGGTTGTGGTGTGGGGATAGAACGATGCCCCTGAGTTCAATCCCTGGCAACAAAAAAATAAAATAAAATAAAAAGGCATCTGTCTTGTGTTAGCGACTTGTTCTCCTGGTTGTTGGTCAGGACCACTGTGACCAACACCCAGCGCAGTGAGTGACGGGGAGGGAGGGACTGCTGGGGACTCTCCAGGTTGGGCCCTAGACCCAGGGAAAGAGCTGAGGCAGGAGGACACCCAGACCCTGGGGGACTGAACTCAGGGGCGTTCTACCTCTAAGCTATACCACCGCCCTTTTTCTTCTTCTTCTTTTTTTTTTTTCCTGCAGTACTGGGGATTGAACTCAGGGCCATTCTAACTCTGAGCTACACCCCTAGCCCTATTTTTTATTCTTCATTTGGAAACAGGATCTCACTAAGTTGCAGAGGGCCTCACTAAGTAGCTGAGGCTGGCCTTGAACCCAGATCCTCCTGTCTCAGCCTCCCAAGTACTGGCCCAGCCTCTTCCTTATTTTGAAACAGGGCCTCCCTAAGTCAATAAAGCTGGCCTCAAACCTGTAATCCTCCTGTTTCAGCCTTCCAAGTACTGGGTTTACAGGCGTGTGCCCCTGTGCCTGGCTTAGACCTTCTTAACCTGGAGAGACAAGCCCTGCATGGGCCTGAGCACCAGTGACTCACTGAAGCCATTAACGTGCCACAGGGATAGAGGCTCGTGGGGGGACCTGGGGGACAGTGACCAGGGTGCTTTGCTGTCCAAATGAAGACCAGAGGTCGAGCATGCTAGAAAAGGTACGAACATCTGTCAGGGCCCTTCAGCTATTCATGGGGGTGGATGCAAGTATTGGGGGAGACCTGGGGAGACCTCCCCGATGAATAGAGACTCCGGAAGGATGCTGGGATCCTGGCCCAAGGCAGTACTAGGAAATCTCTATCACCTCACTCTTCTGGACCCTAAGCAGCTCTACGGAACATTACTGCTGTTCAAAACATCATTGCTATTGTTTGTATCTTAAATAGATCTCCATGTTGAAGGCCTGCCCCCAGCCTTTGGCACCACAGGGAGGAGGCGGGGCCTGTAGGAGGTGGGGCCTGTAGGAGGTGGGGCCTATAGGAGGCGGGCCTTTGGAGGCGGGGCCTGTAGAAGGTGGGGCCTTAGGAGGCGGGGCCTATAGGAGGTGGGCCTTCAGAGGTGGGGCCTGTAGGGGGCGGGGCCTTAGGGGCGGGGCCTGTAGGGGCAGGGCCTTAGGAGGTGGGGCCTCTAGGAGGCGTGGCCTGTAGGGGCGGGGCTTGTAGGAGGCAGGGCCTTAGGAGGCGGGGTCCTTAGGGGGCGGGGCCTCATGAGAGGAAGCCCAGTCATTGGGAGCGCATCCATGAAGGGCATATTGGGCCCCAGCCTCCCCCCTTCCTCTCTCTTTCTTTCTGGTCACCATGAGGAGAGCAGCTTTGCCCTGCCACACGTCCCCGCTGATGGGGATTGAGCCTGTATTGATTACTAATAAGGGCAGTATTAATAGGTAATAAGAACAAGCTTTCATACTTAGGTAGAACAAAAAAATCCTTTCCTCTGTCTCTAAGCCGTCAGCCAAGAGCTGCAGCCAAGTTTGACCTTGGTCAGCTAAAAGCTGGCTGTTAGCCCGGCTGAACACTAAATACTGAATTTACAGACACCTACACTTAGAAAAGAATTACGCAGGCTCTCACAAAAGTTTAGACTAAAGCTAAAAGGTAAAAAGCAAGCTATATTAACCCAATATTAACTACTAATAACACAAAATAGTTATAGCCACTCAAAACCTCCATACTTTAAAAGACTGTATTCCTGTGTCTTTCTTTTCTTTATTATAAAACAAGTTTTCAACATAATCAGTAACTTCTGGCAGACAGAGATAAGGAGGAGCTGAGAACTCACCAAGGACAAAGCTGGACAATACATACTTTAAAACTTTGAGAATAAGAATAAAACAAAGAACAAAGCCGGCTTCTACCGTGCAGCCCCCTGACCTTGCTAAACAAGTAACACGTTTTGATCAGACATATTTGTCCATGTGAGGATGAACACAGAAGGCCATCAGAAAAGACTTACACGCTTGTAATCCCAGCATTTGGGAAGCTGAGACCAGAGGATCCGGGTTCGAGGCCAGCCTCAGCTACCTAGTGAGGCACTCCACAACTTAGTGAGAACCAGTTTCAAAATAAAGAATAAAAAATAGGGCTGGGGGTATAGCTCGAAGGTAGAATGCCCCTGAGTTCAATCCCCAGTATCACAAAAAAAAAAAAAGAAAGAAAAGAAAAGACTTAGACAGCAGAAATAATTGGCGGGCCTGCACCTGCTTTTGGTAGGAAAAGAAGACCATTGGCTAAGCAGGGTGGGAAAAAGGAGATAATGAATTCTTATAAAAAATGTGTGTGAGCCGGGCGTGGTGGCACACGCTTGTAATCCCAGCATTCGGGAGGCTGAGACCGGAGGATCCGGGTTCGCGGCCAGCCTCAGCTACCTAGTGAGGCACTCCGCAACTTAGTGAGACTTGGTTTCAAAATAAAGAATAAAAAAAATAGGACTGGGGGTGTAGCTCGGAGGTAGAATGCCGCTGAGTTCAATCCCCAGTACCACAAACAAAACAAAACAAAACAAAAAAAAAATGTGTGTGTCCAAAGACATCAGTGTCTTACTTTCTAGGCACTCCCCTACATCACCTCTGATGTAGTGCTTTAATTGCTCTGTCCCCCTTTCTACCTATAATAATAAAACTTTGCTTAAGCATGCAGCAGTGCAGTTCTGGCTACTTTTTTCCTAAACTAGCTAAGAACAAGAACCCACGTTGACATCCCAAACTGTTGCATCACCTTCTGCCACACCGCAGGCCCAGAAAGAGTAGGGTCGAGCAGCCTTGACTGAAACCTCTGAAACATCGGCCAAACAAACCTTTCCTCTTGTTGATTGTCCCAGGTATTCTGAGAGTAACGGAGTGCTGGCTGACAGTCGTCTTGGACAAAGATTCCTTTGCTCACTGGAGCTTATTGACAACATCTTCAACTACTAAACTCTTAATTCTGATTCGCAATCATATAGAAATATTGCCACGATGCCCTGAGATGTAAATGATCCTATTTATGATTTCAAGAAAAAAAAAAAAACTGCCGAAAAGAATCAACGGGGCCAGGTGTGGTGGCCCACACTTGTAATCCCAGCATTTGGGAGGCGAACCTTAGGAGGATCCAGGTTCGCGGCCAGCCTCAGCTACCTAGTGAGGCACTATGCAAGTTAGTGAGACCCCGTTTAAAAATAAAGAACAAAAAATAGGGCTGGGGGTATAGCTCGGAGGTAGAATGCCCTGGAGTTCAATCCCCAGTACCGTTAAAAAAAAAAAAAAAAAATCAACTGGGCACATGCCTGTAATTCCAGTACTTGGGAAGCTGAAACAGGAGGATTGCAGATTCAAAGCCAGCCTCAGCAACATAGAGAGACTTCCAACAACCTAGCAAGACCCTGTTTCCAAACTAAAAATAAAGAGGGTTGGGGGTGTAGCTGGGAAGTAGAATGCTCCTGGGTTCAATCGAAGAAAGAAAAAGAAAAAAAAAGAAGAAAGAAAGAGAGACAGAGAGAGACAGAGAGAGACAGAGAGAGAGAGAGAGAGAGAGAAGAGGAGAGAGGAGAGGCAGGGGAGGGAAGAAAGGAAAGAAGGAAGGAAATAAATAAATAAATAAATAAATAAATAAATAAATAAATAAATAAAGGAAGAAATTGTATTTCAATTAGAACAATACATTTCATGAAACAATAACCAAAATGAGGCAAAACTCCTTATCTTTTCAAGAGCTGGGGCAGAAGAAAGGGCTGTTGCCTGGCGTGTATACGCCGCAGCTCTGCTGTTGGCTGTCCAGTCCTCATTCCCTGCAGTGAGACTCTGCCCTCCTGGGTGTCCACCTGCAAACCAGCTTGGGTTCTGACAGAGATCTGGCTGGCCACCCTCTGATAAACCGGCATTTAGCGCCGACCTTAGCGTATGCGTCTGGTGTGGCTATGACTGTGTGTAGTATGTGGCTGGGTGTGGCGTGGTATGGTGTGTGTGTGTGTGTGTGTGTGTGTGTGTGTGTGTGTGTGTGTGTGTACATGCCCATGCACACACATGCCTGTGAGCATCGGCACACAGTATGGTCGGCCAGGTGGCGGGTCCTCAGTGTCCAGGTGACCCCAGGTGACCGTTCCTGCAGTGGGGACCCCAGGAGCAGATGCAAGAGGGGCTGCTCCCCCACCCCGAGTCTGCCCTTTTAGCCACCTCTGTCAGAGCCCCAGGGGGCAGAGGATGGGACCTGTGGCTGAGCGCTCGCTGTCCCAGGGGCAGGGATTTCTCTAGACCTCTGTCCTCTCAAACCTGGGGCCGCTCCTGGGGCATTCCGTTTCTAAGACTCCCTCTCCCAGGGACAGAGCCAGGCTTCTCACAGCGAGGTGGCCTCAAATTTGGACATCAGCCTGGAGGCTTTGTTCTGTCTCTTAGCAACCGCCCGGAGCTGGGTGCCTGGGGGGTGGGGGATTCAGCCTCGGGCGCCCCTTCTGCTCCCCAGGCAGGCTGCACCCCAGGGGCTTGGCAGTGCACCCCAGGGATGCCAGCGGGGCCTGGGCCGGCCAGGGCTCCTCCCGCTGGGTGCTCCCTCCTGGCTCGGGCCCCTCCTCCCCCTGGGCTGGCTGCAGCTGGGCTGGCTTTTCAGCCCTGAGCAGCGTTTGGCCCCAGGCACAAAGCCTCTTTGTATTTCCTTCCCTCTGTTCGGTCTGGGCTGGAGCAGCCTCCTCCGAGTCCTGAAGGCTCAGCTCTGCAGCTGCCGGGCTGGCTCAGCCCTCGCTCGGCCCCAGGGCCCTGTCGCCAGCCTCGCCTGGCCCCTGTCTCCTGTCAGGGCTGTCCCCAAGTGTGTCTTGAGCCGAGGGCAGTGCAGGCTCCAGCTCGGAAGCTACCAACAGCCCCTCCACGAAGGGGCGCTTAGGGGTGTCCGGGGGCTTCCTCCCTTTCTCTGGGGCTGGGCTTTCTGCAGAGGCGGTTTCCCTCAGCCATACTCACCCCTGAGAAGGACAGGGAGAGGGACAGGGAGAGGGAGAGGGAAGGGAGAGTGAAAGAGGGAGGGAGAGAGGGAGGGGGCCAGGGGGAGGGGGAAGGGGGAGGGGAGAGGGAGAGAGAGAGAAAGAGACAGAAAGACAGAGAGACAGAGAGAGATCTCTGCAGGAAGCAGCTAATCTCAGGGGACCCATCTGGGTCGGTGCCCAGCTCTGAGCTGACCTCTGGGGCCAGCTCCAGGCTGCACTTGGTGAGCAGGAGCAGGAAGCTACTGGGTCCTCCTCCCGCCCGACGCCCTCCGGTGCAGCCACGCCTCAGAGCCTGCAGGTTCCCAGTCTCCAGCCTCCTTTCCCAGCCACATGCGGGAGCCCAGCTGGGCAGCCAGTCCAGCAGTCCCGCCCCTTCCCCAGCCCGCCCGCCTCGGCTGGGGGCCTGCGTCTGGGTCTTCATCCTGCCGGTCCTCCCGGGTCTGATTCAGACGCCAGCCCCTCCAGGAAGCCTCCCCGACGCCCAGGTGGTTCTGCAGTCCTCCCCACCCACCCCCGTGCTCTGAGGATCCAAATCACAGCCTGCGACTCGCTTTTAGCCCCCCTTCAGCATGACTCAGTAGAGACCACACCGGAGAACACAGGAGCCCCGGGGTTGTGAGGAGGCCCTGGACCCCAGCCCATGACCTAGACCTCCCGTTTGCACTCATATTAATTGAGCAGCTACTACATGTCTGGAAGTTTTAGGCTTCGAGAAAAATAGTCACTAACAAACAGCCTCTGTCTTCATGGCGCTTACATTCTAGTTTGGAAAAGTGGACAGTAGATAAGAAAGAAGTGAATGTTTCTGACGCAGATGATGCTGAGTGCTATGGAGACCAGTAAGCAGGGAATGGGAACCAGGGAATGTGTGCCTCCAATGATCCACCACTGGTGAATCCACGCAACTCACCCATCCAATAATTGGTCCAATAATCCAAGAATTCAACCATCCATCCATCTACTCCTCCACTCTGTCCTCCTCAGCCTCTGCTTTTGATCCTCGTGACTACAAAATAGCTGCTGGGGTCAAGGCATCCCTGCTGCATTCCAGGCAGGAAGGACACAAAGGTCAAATAAAGGCAAACACAAGTTGGCTCTGGTCCTTTCACAAAGCTTTCCCAGAAGCCTTCCAGGGGACTTTCATTCATGTGTTTTTGAAGATAACAGTACCAGCAGGCCGTCCCTAACCGCTAGAGAGGCTGGGAGAGCGTCTACCAACACTTCTACGAGCTCCTCCTATCAGCGAGGACCTGCAAAAGCACAGAGCTTGTTCCTGGGAGGACGGAAAGCAGCCGGGACGCCTGGGCGGAGGCTGCAGATTCAATCCCGCACCTGGATCCATCGGGCAGCTACCGACTCCTGCTCCTGGGCCCGCTGGGGTTGGCAATTTCATGGCACGGCGGCACGGCCAGAAAGCTCAATGCCAGCCCTCAGCCAGGACGCCATCTTGCCACATGTCTCGGTAACAATGTCCCCTAAACGAGGCCGTGGGACTGTCTCCAAGACGGATGGCCTTTTCAGTCCACACAATGGCGCCTCTGTTATCTCTGCAGCACTGGCCTCCGTGGGGTGATAAACAGCCTGAATCGAGAAGTTGCTCCTGCAAATTGAACTCTGCGGGCCGAGGACTGCCATGACGTCTAGTGTATTCCAAAATTGTCCGTTTATCTCCCCGCTGCACTGCAGGCCGGGCGGGTCTGCGTGCGCATTTGGAATCCGTGGTCCTGGCACGGCGGCGGCCATCGCTCTGGCGCCTCGGGGCTTCGGATGCGAGAGCTCTCTGCAGCTCGGGGTTCTGCTCTTCTCCGACCCTTACTTGAAGGATCGCCTTGCCAGGATGCCGACCCTCTGTTTTAAGTTCCTGTGGATTTGACTTGTGCCGGCTTCCAACACGGGGCCTGGAGTCCAAAGGAGGTGGACCAGGCCTCTGAGCCTATTACCATATTATGCTAATCCTGACATCATTAACATATTACTGCATAACATATTACTGCATAATATGCTGTACAATAGCTGGTGCTTTTTTTTTTTTTTTTTTTTTTTTTTTTTTTTTTTTTTTTTTTTTTTTTTTTTTTTTTTTTTTTTTTTTTTTTTTTTTTTTTTTTTGTGGAACTAGGGATTAAACCCGGGAGCATTCTAACTCTGAGTTATACCCCCAGCCTTATTTTTTATTCTTTTCCTTTTGAAACAGGGTCTCACTAAGTTATGGAGGGCCTTACTAATTTTTTTTTTTTTTATTTGTGTGTGTGTGGCACTGGAGATTGAACCCAGGGGCATTCTACCTCCAAGCTACACCCTCAGTCCTATTTTTTATTCTTTATTTTGAAACAGGGTCTCACTAAGTTGCAGAGTGCCTCACTAAGCAGCTGAGACTGGCCTCGAACCCAGACCCTCCAGTCTCAGCCTCCCAAATGCTGGGATTACAAGCATGCACCATCACTCCCAGCTGGCTGGTATATTTTTAAAGCCACCAAAGGGATGAACTCCTTCCAGCCTGAAGTTCCCCTCCTGCTCTGCACAACCTCGGATTCTCCGAGCAGGACATGAACACGCGGCTAGAAGAAGGGTCTCAGCTAGGCGGGGTGGTGCACGCCTATAATCCCAGTACTTGGGAGGCTGAGACAGGAGGGGCGCAGGTTCTAGACCAACCTCAGCAACTTAGTGAGATCCTGCTTCAAAATAAAAATAAAATAGGGCTGGGGACGTAGCATAGAGGTAGGAAGGGTACCTCCAGGTTAAATCTTCAGTACACCCCACCCCCCAAAAAAGAAAGAAAAAAATAAGGGTTTTTTTTTTTAAATTTAAAATGGTTACACAGAGTCCTCAGCTTGTGGTGGTTTGACACACGCTCTTTCAATTTGACAACAGTAATACACATTAGTAGAAAGCTAATTCCAGTTTTGCACGTGGGTCTTTTCCTGGGCTAGTGACTTGTGGTATGATCCTCTCTCGCTGTGCTGAGTAGCAGCAGTAGACACAGCTCCTGGTCAGCCCTGAGGTCCCAGGTCCCAGGGACACCATGACTCCCCTCGGTGCTGTGTCACTACACTCGGTAGCTTAGATGGAGTCAATGCATTTTCTTTCCTTTTGCGATGCTGAGGATGGAATCCAGGGCCTTGCACATGCTGGGCAACTGGTCTACCCCTCAACCCTGTTAAATGCATTTGCAACTTGGGATATCTTTAACTTACAATGACTTTATTGGGACATAGCCCCATTGGTGGTAAGTTCAGAAGCACCTGGGTAGCTATACGCACATACAAAATTTCAGCAGAAAAACCTGGCAAGAGAGGATCTTATGCGCTGAGAGCAGTCACCCTGGTCCTCCCACTAGCTGACTGGCTTGGCACCCCTCCTTCCGCAGCTCTGTCCATGAGATAGTCCCACACTGACCCCCCAGTCCTCGAAGGCACCAGGCTAGTCCTGATACAGGGCTTTTCCACCTGCTGCTCCTCTGCCTGGGGCACCATATATCACCAGGTTTACTCCTTCCCCAGCCTGAGGTCTCTGCTAAAGGCTGGACCACCCTCCAGGACACCGCCTACCACCACGCACTGCCCCTCCCCCTCACTGCACAGGATTATCCCCCCTGACATTATTCCACTTCTGTTTGGTCATTGTCAAATGTCTGCTTCCCCACTGCTCCCACCCCAAAATATAAGTGCTTCACGACTTGGTGTTACACACAGCTATATTTCCAGATCCCAGGGAATCTGAGCCTGGTCACAGTAAGCATTCAAAACTATGCCTTTCCTTTTTCAAGGGTGCCAAGGCAATTCTTTAGGGGAAGAGAGTAATATTTTCAACAAATCATTCTGAGACAACTGGGCATCCACATGCAAAAGAATGACCCCCTACCTCACACCATATACAAAAATTAACTCAAAGTGGATCGAAGACCTAAATGTAAGAGCTAACACTATAAAATCCTAAGAATAAACCCTAGGGGTAAGTCTTTATGGCCTTGGGTTGAACAGTACTTTCTTTTCTTTTTTTTTTTTTTTTGTGGTACTGGGGATATTGAACTCAGGGGCATTCTACCAACAAGCTATACCCCCAGCCCTATTTTTTATTCTTTATTTTGAAACAGGGTCTCACTAAGTTGCGGAGTGCCTCACTAAGTAGCTGAGGCTGGCCGAGAACCCGGATCCTACTGTCTCAGCCTCCCAAATGCTGGGATTACAAGCATACGCCACCACGCCTGGCTCTTGAACAGTACTTTCTTAGCACAAGCAATAAAAAAGAGAGAGATAAAAATTGACTTAATCAGGATGAAAAACAAAAAGTTGTTTCAAAGAAAACCATGAAGAAAGTAAAAAGATAACTCCCTGAAGGGGAGAACATTTTTGCAAATCATATCTGATAAGAGAATTGTATCTAGATTATATAGAACAGTCTTAGCAGGGTGTGGTGGCGCACACTTGCAATCCCAGTACTTGGGAGACTGAGACAGGAGGATTGCAGGTTTGCGGCCAGTCTCAGCTATTTAGTGAGGCCCTCTGCAACTTAGTGAGACCCTGTTTCAAAATAAAGAATAAAAAATGGGGCTGGGGGTGTAGCTCGGAGGCAGAATGCCCCTGGGTTCAATCCCCAGTACCAAAAAAAAAAGTCTTATAACTCAATAGAAAGACAAATAACCTCATACAGTTGGGTAATAGATGTTTCTCCAAAGAAGATACACCAAGGACTATAAGCACATGAAAGAGGCTCCACATTGTCAGTCATCAGGAAAGCAAAATTCAAAATACAATGAGAGGTGGCTATAGGACTTCTGTGATCAAAAGGAGAGGCAGTGCCAAGGGTAGGAAGAGGTAAAGCCCCGGGCCCCTCTCACTGCTGGAACACAAGATGGTGCAGACACTTGGAAAACGATTTGATGGTTCCTCAACAGGTTCAGCATAGAGTTGACTGAGCGATTTTCCACTCCCACGTACGTGCCCAAGAGAAATGAAAACGTGTTCACACGAAAACTGTACACACGTGTTTGTGGCAGCAGTATTCATCATAGCCCCAAAGTGGAATAACCCAAATGTCCATCAAATGATAAGCAGAAAGACAAAAATGTGCACATCATATCGTCTAGGAATAAAAAGGAATGAAGTCAGGCACAGCAGCTCATGTCTGTAATCTTAGCACTTGGGAGGCTGAGATAGGAAGATCGCGGGTGCAAGATGAGCCTCAGCAACTTAGCAAGACCCTGTCTTGAAACAAAAAATAAAAAGGGCTGAGGGTGTAGCTTAGTGGTAGAATGCCCCTGGGTTCAATCTCCAAGAATACACACACACACACACACACACACACACACACACACACACACACGGAATGAAGTGCTGACACATACTACAACATAAGTGACCCTTTTAAACACTAATATAATGAAAGAACCAGAAAAAAAAAAAAAAGGCCACATATTCTATGATCCATTTACATGACATGTCCACGATAGGGAAATCTGAAGGGACAGATTAAAGGGTGTAAGTTAAAGGGTGTTGGGTTTCTTTTTGGGGTGATGAAAAGATTCTAAACTCAATTGTGGTGGTGTTTGTATAATTAGTAAATGTCTTTATAACCATTGCGTTGTACCCTTTAAGTAGGTGGATTGAATGGTGTGTGAATTAAATCTCAATAAAACTGTTACCTCCCCGCCCCAAACAATCACCTACAGAGACAGCAATTTCCCTGGCATAAGGCCGAGATAGAACTGACGTCGTGGTCCTCCTGAAGACCTGGAGTAGAACAACAGTGAACAATGTCTTGAAGTGTGCTTTTACAAGTGCATGGTAGCATATGGGACAAAGAGTAGAAATAAACCAAATATTCATGAACTGATAAATGAGTAAATAAAATGTGGTATGTGTTTAAAATGGGCCATATTGGTCATTGTCAGAGAAATGGCTTATAAAAATGTTCTCTCCTTCTGTGGGTTATCTTCTCACTTTCTTTCTTTTTTTTTTTTTTTTTTTTTTTTTCAGTACTGGGGATTGAACCCAGGGGCATTCTACCTGGGAGCTACACCTCCAGTCCTATTTTTTATTTTATTTTTATTTTGAAACAGGGTCTCACTAAGTTGAGGAGGGCCTCACTAAGTTGCTGAGACCTGGATCCTCCAGTCTCAGCCTCCCAAGTACTGGGATTACAAGCGTGCACCACCACACTCTTTGGGCTCTTTTCAATTTCTTAATGGTATTTCTTGAAGCACAAAAGTGTTTCATCTGGATAAGGCCCAATTTGCCTATTATTCTTTGATCATTTTTGTTTGGGGTTTGTAAGAATCCATTGTTCAATCCCAGGTTACAAATATTTACCCCAAACTTTTCTTCTAAAAGTTTTATAACTTTAGCTCTCAGGCCTTTGGTGTATTTTGAGTTAACTTGGGGGTACGGTTTGATGTAGTAGCCCAAACTTATTCAATTGTCTCAGTACCATTTGTTGAAAAGACTATTCTTTCCCCATTCAATGGTCTTGATATCCTTGTCAAAAATCCTTGACCAGAGCCGGGCGTGCTGGCGCACGCTTGTAATCCCAGCATTCGGGAGGCTGAGACCAGAGGATTCGGGTTCACGGCCAGCCTCAGCTACCTAGTGAGGCACTCGTCAACTTAGCGAGACCCGGTTTCAAAATAAAAAATAGGACTGGGGGTGTAGCTCGGAGGTAGAATGCCCCTGAGTTCAATCCCCAGTACCGCAAAAAAAAAAAAAAAAAAAAAAAAAAAAAAAAAAAAAAAAAAAAAAAAAAAAAAAAAAAAAAAAAAAAAAAAATCCTTGACCATAATTGTAAACATTAATTTTTAGGCTTTCAATCCTACTGCATTGATGTATATATTTATACTTATGCCACTATCACACTATCTTGGTTACTGTAGCTTTGTAATAAGTAGTTGTTTGTTTGTTTGGTACTAAGGATTAAACCCAGAGACATTCTACCTCTTAGCTACACTCTCAGCCTTATTTCATGTCTTATTTTGAAACAGGATCTCATTAAGTTGCTGAGGCTGGCCTCAAACCTTCAATCCTCCTGTCTCAGCCTCTGAAGTACTGGGATTACCAGTGTGCTCAGCTTGTGGTAAGTTTTGAAACCAGGAATGGTGAGTTCTCCAATTCTCCCTTTCATGTTCAAGAGTGTCTTGAATATTTGGGATCCTTTGAGTGCCCATATATAATTTTAGGGTTTGACTGTCAATTTGTTCAAAGAAACATGCCTGGATTTTGATAGGAGTTGCAGTGAATCTATGGGGCCCTTTGGGAGTACCACCATCTTAATAATATTAATTATCCTGATCCATGAACATGGGATATGTTTCCATTTATTTTGCGCTCCTCTAATTTCAACAGTGTTTTGTATTTTTCAAAGTAAAAGTTTTGTACTTCTTTTGTTAAATGTAACCACTATATTTTATTCTCTTGGTGCTTTGTAAATATTTTCTTAATTTTTTTCTAAATTTCATTTTCAAATGGCTCCTTACTAGTGTATACAAATTCAATAGCCTTTTGTATATTGATCTTCTATCCTGAAACCTTGCTGAATTCATTTATTAGTTCTAATAGTCTTTTAATGAATTGCTCAGGATTTTCTACATAAAGATCATATCTGCAAATAGAGATCATTTTACTTCCTCCTTTCCCAACCAGATCCCTCTTTACTAGCCTAATTGTTCTGGCTAGAATCTCCAGTACAATGCTGAACAGAAATTAAGGACAGACATCCTTGTCTCACTCCTGATCTCAGGCAGAAAGCACCCAGCCAGGTTTTCACCATTATGTGGAATGTCAGCCAGCAGGTTTTCATAGATTGCCTTTATCAGGTTGAGAACGTGCACTTCTATTTCTAGTTTGTTAAGTGTTTTGCTTTAATTGTGAAAGGATGTTGGATTTGCTTGCTAAGTGCTTTTTCTGCATCTGCTGAGATGGTCATGTGAGTTTTGTTATGATTCTATTGAAAAAGTATGTTACACTGTTTCTGAATGTTAAACCAACCTTGCATGATAGTGATAAACTCCAGGGGTCCAACAGTGAATACTCTTTACACGTTGCTAGATTCACTTTGCTAGCGTTTTAATGAGGATTTTTTATATCTATATTCAAAAGAAATATTGGTCTGTAGTTTTCTTGTGATATTCGTATCTGGTTTTAGTATCAGAGTAGTACTGGCCTCACAGAATGAATTGTAAAAATTTTCTTCTTTTGTTTTTTTTGGAATAATTTGTAGGGAATTGGAATTAATTCTTTAAATATTTGATAATTCACCAGTAAAGACATCTGGAACAAGATTTGCTTTGTGGTAAGTCTTTCTTTCTTTCTTTCTTTCTTTCTTTCTTTCTTTCTTTCTTTCCTAATTCAATCCCTTTACTTATCTACTTGTATTTCTTCTTGCGTCAGTTTTGGTAGTTTGCATCTTTCTAAGAATTTGTCCATTTCATCGAAGTTATCTGATTTATTAGCATAGTACTGTGTGTGTGTGTGTGTGTGTGTGTGTGTGTGTGTGTGTGTGTGTGTGTTACTGGGGATTTAACCAAAGGGCATTCTACCTCTGAGCTCCACCCCCAGCCCTATTTTATTTTTTTATTTTGAAACAGGGTCTCACTCAGTTACGGAGGGCCTCTCTATAAGTTTTGAGACTGACCACAAACCTTCGATCCTTCTGCCTCAGCTTCCCAAGGTGTGCACTACCATGCCCGGTTTGCTCATAATATTTAAATACCATATTTTGAACTTTCATTTTGTTTCTGACATACAAAAATACAGCCATTGACTTGCTAAACTCTTAAGAAATCTAACAATTGACCTGCAGAATCTCTAGAATTTACTACGTACATAGTCATCTTCTCTGTGAATAATAATAAATCAAATTCTTTACTTTCTACCCCTATGACTTTATTTATTTTTATTTTTATTACCTTACTGTGTGCCCTGGTCCCCAGGCCAGTGCTAAATAGAAACGGGAAGAGTAGACTTATCTACTCTCTTGCTACTAATCTTAAAAAAAAAAAAAAGAAAAGAAAAAAGCTTTCAGCATTTCACCAATAAGTACATGTCTCCTATAGATATTTTTGTTGACACCCTCCATCAGCTTAAGGAATTTTCTTTATGGTCTGAGTTTTTTCAGAGTTCCTTTTTCTATGAATAGATTTTGAATTTTATCACATGGTTTCTCTGAATCTATTAAAATGGTCGTATGATTTTTCTCCTTTGTTGATAAAACTTGAGTTTATAATGTTAAGTGCATTTTGTGGTTGGTTGTTTTGTTAATATTTTCTTTAGAATTTTCGTATCTATGTTTATGAGAGAGTTTGCCTGAAGTTTTTCTTTCTCCTATTGTTCTCTTGTCTTTATATCAAATGAAACTGACCTCATAAAGTGAGTTGTATAATCTTCCCTTTTTTCTTTCTCTAGAAGAGAATGCATAAGTGTAGTATTATCTTTCCTTAAATGTAGGGCAGAATTCTCTGCTGAAGCCATCTGGACTCGGAATTCTCTTTGCGGGAAGGTTTTTAGTTACAGTTTTGTTGGCTATAAGATTATTCAAGATTTCCCCTTTCTTCTTATGCCAATTTTCTAGCATTGTATTTTTCTAGAAACGTATCCACTTTCTGTAGTTTCATAATAGATCACTATAACTTTTTCCATAGTACCTTATTTAGTTTCCTTTATCACAAACTTGGTGGCTTAAAAAAGCACAAACTTATTTGCTTACAGTCTGTGTTAGTCACCTTCCTGTTACTGTAACAAAATCCCTGAGAAGATCAACTTAAAAAGAGGAAGGGTTTACTTTGGCTCCTGGTTTCAGAGGTGTCTGTCTGTGGTTGGCTGGCCCATTGACTCTGGCTCTGGGACAGGAGGGAGAGGCAGAGCAAGGCTGCTCAGAAGAGACAGGAAGGGGAAGGGGCTGGTGCCCTGGTGTCCTTCAAGGGTGCACCCCCAATCATCTAAGGCTTCACAACCTCCCAACAGCACCCCAGACTGGGGGACTGAGCCTTTTACACTCAAGCCTTGGGGAGACATTCAAGATCCAAACAACAGCACAGTCGAGCTCAGAAGACAAAAATGAGTGAATAAAGATATCAGAAAGGCAACGGGAAAATCCATTGCCTTGGCCTTTTCCACCTTCTGGTCCCTCTCTGTTCCTTAGCTCGTAGCTCCTTCCCTGGTCTTCAAAGTGCGTTCCTTCAAGCTTGACTTCCAATACTACACAGATTTCTCTTCTACTCGCAAGTAACCCTCTGCCTTTAAGGACGCTCATGATAACATTGGGCGCCTGCAGAGTAATGCAGAGCAGTCTCTCCATGCTTACCTTGGTCACCTCTGCAAAGTGTCTTCGGCCCTCTAAGGTAATCACACAGGCCCAGGGATCAGCTCCTGGGTATCCGTGGATCATTCTCCAGCCCTCTACGCCCGCTTACTGTCTTCCTAAAGTCTGCAAGATACACAGGGTCTGCCGTTTCCCTCCTGGCTTGGTGTCTGTGCGTTCTCTCTCTTTTTTCTGGAGCGATTTCCTTGGCGGTCTTTCCACGAGCCTGGTCCTGTACACAGGGTGAGTGGTTGATGCCGCACAGAGCATGCTTGCTGGAACCGTGTCTACAGAGGGAAATGCAGGGGCATACCGGTGATCCCAGTACTGAGGAGGCTGAGATAGGAGGATCGCAGGTCGGAGGTCAGCCTCAACAACTTAGTGAGAGCTTGTTTCAAAATAAAACTGGACTGGAGGTGTAGCTCAGAGGTGGAAGGCCTCGGGTTCAATCCCCAGGACTCAAACAAAAACAACAACAAAGAAATGCGGGGAGGCAGCGTCACCCTGGTATGCTGCTTGTTGCGGATACGACAACACTCTAACCATCAGATTCCAGGACAGAGACCCTCAGCCCCTAGGCTGCTGGGCTTGGACTCTGTGACTGGAGGAAAGCTTCAGTCTCACCGCCAGGGGTGGGATCCACAGCAGGAGCGGAATCTGGATCCAGCCTGCCCTGCAGCTCGAGTTCTGACCCAGCGTGCCGGCGCCCGCCCGCTGTGGTGGGGCTACGGTCCAAGCCTTGCAGCTGCCAGGAATCTTCATCTGAGGCCTGATCGCCTCTTGCTCTCGCTGGGATACACATGACGCTGTCTCGGGGCCGAAAGGCCAGTCTCCAGGGAAGCAGGCTCAGTCAACTTAACCCTGTCCCTTAAGTATTTTCAAGAATAAATTTCTGATTCATTAATTTCTGAGCTCGTCTTTTTGTTGTTGCTGTATTGGTACTAGGAATTGAACCCAGGGGCATTCTACCTCTGAGATACACTCCCAGCTCTAGTTTTTATTCTTTATTTTGAAACAGGGTCTCACTAAGTTGCAGAGAGCCTCACTAAGTAGCTGAGGCTGACTGTGAAGCTGGATCCTCCTATCTCAGCCTCCCAAATACTGAGATTACAAGCATGTACCACCATGCCTGGCTTTTGTTCGTTTATTTATTTTGCAGTACTGGGGATTGAACTCAGGGGCATTCTACCTCTGAGGTATACCCCTAGCCCTATTTTTTATTCTTTATTTTGAAACAAGGTCTCACTAAGTTGCGGAGGGCCTCACTAGGTAGCTGAGGTTGGCCGCGAACCTGGATCCTCCGGTCTCAGCCTCCCAAGTACTGGGATTACAAGCATGCACCACCACGCCTGACTTTTTAGCTCATCTTTATTGTCTGCATCCCGCCTTTCCTCTTGCTTTGGGTGTTTTTTGGTTTGCTTGCTTTCGCACTTTAACTCTTTAGAATGGATGCTTAGCTCATTAATTTCCAGCCTTGGTTATTTCTACAGATTCGCAGCCCTGACCTCTGCGCACGGTTTCTCTGCCTCTGGCACTCAGATGGGCCTCGCTTTTGCTTTCATGCAAGTCAAAATATTTTCTAATTTGCTTTATGCTTCTGCTTTTCCCTCCTTGACCCGTGACTGCTTAGATGAGCATTTCTTAATTCAGAGCTATCATTTTGTTACTGTGTTGTAAATTAACTGCCTTGCCTGAGGGCTTTCAGCATGTCTTCAAGCCTCTGAAGTTTCTTAAGACTTTTTCCTGGCTAAAATATGGTCAATTTAAGCCGGCGTGGTGGCGCACGCTTGTAATCCCAGCATTTGGGAGGCTGAGACCGGAGGATCCGGGTTCGCGGTCAGCCTCAGCTACTTAGTGAGGCACTCCGCAACTTAGTGAGACCCGATTTCAAAATAAAGAACAAAAAAAAATAGGGCTGGGGGTATAGCTCAAAGGTAGAATGCCCCTGAGTTCAATCCCCAGTACCGCAAAAAAAATAAATAAAATAAAATATGGTCTATTTAAAAACAATGTTTCACGGGGGCTTGGATGCAGGCTTGTCCAGATGCTGATTGACAGGTCGGGCTGCTGATGGAGCGCCGAAGCCCCGCCCCCAGGCTTCCTCTCTGCCCAGGGCACCAATTGCTGGGCGCTGGCGGTGGGTGGTGATCACGCCTGTGGCCTCTTGGGATTTGTCAATTCTGCTTGAACTCTATTGAGATACTGCAATTTGGCCCCAATATGTGATCATATATTGTAATAGAAGGTATAGAACGGCTGTGTGGTTCTGGGGAAAATAACTGCTAACATTATAAACTGTTTTATCTCCCGATCATTTTTCTTTTCTTTTTTGCAGTGCTGGGGATGGAACCCAGGAGCATTCTACCTCCGAGCTACACCCCCAGCCCCATTTTTTCATTCTTTATTTTGAAACAGGGTCTCACTAAGTTGCAGAGGGCCTCACTAAGTAGCTGAGGCTGGACGCGAACCTGCGACCCTCCTGTCTCAGCCTCCCAAGTACCGGGATCACAAGCCTGCACCACCACACCCAGCTGCTGATCATTTTTTCTTCCGTGCTCTTTTGCTTGTTAGTCATAGAGCTGTGCTGACTTTCAGTTGGTTAGGGTTTGCATGTTATAGACTTCTCTGACTTTTCACTTCTTTGCCTTCATAAGTTTTAGATATATCTCTTGTAAACAACCCCTAGAGTTCTGTTGTTGTTTTATTTTTTGGGGGGGAGGGAGGTGTGCTGGGGATTGAACCCAGGGCTATTCTACCTCTGAGCTACACCCTCAGCCCGATTTTACTTTTTATTTGGAAACAGGCTCTCACTAATTTGCTGAGGGATGCACTAAATTGCTGAGGCTGACCTCAAACTTACCATCCTCCAGTCTCAGCCTCCCAAGCTCCCAAGTACTGGGATTATAGGCATGCCCCATGGCACCCGACTCTACGTGGAATTCTTTTTTTTTTTTTCGGTACTAGGGATTGAACTCAGGGGCGTTCTACCTCCGAGCTATACCCCCAGCCCTATTTTTTTATTCTTTATTTTGAAACCGGGTCTCACTAAGTTGCGGAATGCCTCAGTAGATAGCTGAGGCTGGCCGCGAACACGGATCCTCCGGTCTCAGCCTCCCGAATGCTGGGATTACAAGCGTGCGCCACCACGCCCGGCTCTACGTGGAATTCTTAATATCGGTTGTTGGTTTTCCAGGTGAGCAGTCTCTATTTGTTTTTCCCAGTATGCCTGCTACTCTTTCGAGTTTCCAGTTCCTTGCTTATATTTTAAGTTCCACTTTCATCCCCCTGAGCACACATCGGGAGCACGTTGCTTAGAAACTGGTCACCCCACCGGGGCAGCCGCGGGCTGCAGCTCTTGTCTGTTAGTGCTGGCTCCCAGTCTTCTGCTTCCTGTGTGGAGATTATCTTTGACCCCGCGTGCTCGGCCATTGTCTCTGGGAATTCCTGAGGTTCCGATGACTTGATCTCCTTCCAGGGAATTCCCGTTTCCCTGGGGACCTCTGAGTTCTAAGCTTACCTTGATCCAATTCCGGGGTTGAGATTTCTTAGCCCCACCTGAGTTACTTGAAGCTAAAGGATGCAAAAGAGCTGGTCTACATCCAACCTTCTCTTTATACCCACATTTTGGAGTCCCACCCTAGAGGGAGGGTGCGGGTGGTAGGACCTCAGCCCGGCAGGCCCTGGGTGCCAGTCCTGCTGCCCTCACCCTGTGAGGCTGCCAGACGTGCTTCTCCTTTCCCCACCCAGCCAGACAGTCCTCCCGGGGGGAGCAGGGGCCCGGGATGCAGGCTCCACTTTCCTGGAATTCCCACTTGGCTCCCTTTCTTGTTACTCTTTAATGCTTTTAGGAAGATTTTCTTTTCTTATTCATTTATTTATTATTGGTATTGGGGACTGAACCCAGGGGCATCCTATCTTTAAGCTACACCCCCAGCCTTTTTTATTCTTTTTTATTTTGAAACAGAGTCTCACTAAGTTGCTGAGGCTGACCTCAAACCTGTGACCCTCCTGTCTCAGCCTCCTAAATACAGGGATCATGGCTTGGAAGATGTTTAAGTCTTCTGTCCAGCTGTTCTCTGACCTTCCCTGGCACGGGGTCTCAACTATGCAGTCTACCTTTGTTGCCGGACCAGGAAACCAGGTCTCCTTAGCCCCAACCCTGGCAGGGGCTCTGCCAGGTGACAGGGCTCCAGACCCCTCTCCTCTCACACCCTCCTCACCGCACCCCCGGGAATCTCTAGTGACAGTAAGGGCTTCTCTTCCTCTGTCTCTTCCCAGTCACACTGCTCCCACCAGGAGAAGCCTCTTTTCTAGCTGGAGGCAGATTTTGATACAAAAGCCAGGAAGCATTTCTGGCTGTTGTCAACTGTAATGTACCCTCCATCCCAGAGCCAGAGAAGTCAGCCTGTCTGTGCTCACCTGAAGGGAGGGAGGGAAGAATACAAGAGGCAGAGGGTTTCCAGTCAGTGTCGTGAGTAAGGCCCAGTCTGCACATGCTAGATCTGCACAGGATTTCATTTAAAGTTAAGGAGAGATGATCATGGTTTGGGGGTTTGTTTCTTTGTTTTGTTTTGTATTGATACTGGGGATGGAACCCAGGGGCATTCCACTTCTGAGCTACACCCCAGCCCTTTTATTTTTTATTTTGAAACAGGGTCTTGCTAAGTTAGTGAGGGTCTGGCTAAGTTGCTGAAGCTGTTCTTGAACCTGCAATCCTCCTGTCTCAGCCTCTCAGCCTCCCAAGTACTGGGAATACAGGTATGTACCACCACACCTGGCTTCTAGTTGGTTTTGTTTTGTTTTTTTTTTTTTTTTTTTTTTTTTTTT
>PVLC010023966.1:0-25124 GCA_004027655.1 Graphiurus murinus | reverse complement strand
GGCTTACTTTCAGAGTCCTCGGAGTAAAAATATTAACGTCAGGATTCCTGAGTAAGAGTCCTATCTGCACTCTGGCCTATGTGTCTTCCCATGTAATATTATCTATTTCAAAGCATCACTGTAAAATATTGCTTCAGTGGGTAACTGACTGTATTTGGCTTGGAAACAGCCCCTTCCTATTATTGTCAGGGCCCGAGTCTTTCAATCATCCTCTGCAGGATAGTTTGAGAACATAGAGGCAAAAGTTCAAACAATCATGCCCTCTTAACCCTGTTGATAATAAACTGTGCTCGACTCTGATTCTGTTGACATATTAAAGATTGAGTTTATAGCTTCTTCAAAGGCACTGTCATGACTTTATAGACATCCTATACAAAGCAGATTCTCCCAGGGCATGGTTAGGGTGGCTGGCTAACAAAAAGTAAATGTGCTTTATTGGAAAAGAAATTAATTTAGCCAGGGTGGATGGTCAAGACCAATGAAGACTCAGATACTCTGAAAGTTTGCCTGCCTCCTTCTCCTTCAAAGGGATCCAGTCTCTGCAGTTACGGGCCAAGCCCCAGGAGCTGCTCTCACTGTGTGAAACCTGGGAATGAGGCATGAGAAGGAGGACACACTTTAGCTTTCTAGGGGGGAAATGAAACCATGCCACTCACTGCACCAGATCAGACAGCAGCCCAGTGTCCTGTGGCTTCTTCCCAGAGCTGAGCACCATCTTTCTCTTCTACAAGTGACAGAAGCACCTTTCCAATAAGGCAGAAGGAGAAAAAAACTCTAGCAGTTTGTATTTGTAGGAGCAGCTCAGAAGCTGATAAGCACTGAGTGTCACAGATTCATGTTTATTGTATTCACAAGAACTGATTTAATTTTTACCAACAACCCTTTGAGGTATGAGCTTTTTAAATTCCAGTTCATAGCTGAGGAACCTGGAACACAGAAAGGTTAAGTTACACATGCAAGGTCCGCTGTGCAGGTGGTATCTGAATCCAGGCAGCCAGGCTCCAAAGCCCATGTTCCTAGTTCCCACCGTGTATGCCTCTTATTTGCAGGGTAGTCCATAAAATTTTGTGTGACCTTGACTTGGGGAATCTCTTGTAATTGCTACCATAATTAACTATGGGTAATGGTACATGTGGGCAGTGTCTTTCTCACCATCTCTGCCAGTCAGAAGAGGGAGTTAGTTATCTGAGACCATCATCTCCTGGTTGCTTTTTTAGTCCTTCTGGGTCCAGGGGGGAAATAAAGAGGTTCCCCCTCTCCATTTTATTGTTTCAGCAGATTCATTCATATTCATATTAATATTCTCTCTCTCTCTCTCTCTCTCTCCGAAATAGAGTATCTGCAATCCTCCTGTCTCAGTCTCCCAAGTACTGGGATTATAGGTGCATGCCTCCACACCCAGCTAGCAGACACATCCTTAATAAGTTAGTTTCCCCATGACTTAGTAGTGTGAGTTTGAATGTCGCAGTTAATTTACACAAAAGAAATTGAAGCCAAAGATACATTGCATTTAAGGAAGTAACCTAGTCACTAAGAAATATTATAACTTTTCTATCCCTGACCCAGGATAGTTAATAGGGGATGAGATTAGACTTCTCTGTTATGGCCAGGTTCATTCTATTATAACACTGAGAGACCTTAGCTTATTACAAGTATTATCAGAGGAGAAATAGGAAGCCGGGTGTGGTGGTACACGCTTGTTTTCCCAGTACTCATACTCGGAGGCTGAGGCAGGAGGATCGAAAGTTCAAGGATAGCCTCAGCAAGTAATAATCAACCCAGCAAGACCCTATTTCAAAATAAAAGTAAAATAGGGCTAGGGGTATAGTTCAGAAATAGAATGCCCCTCCCTGGGTTCCATCCCCAATACCACAAAAATAAAAATAAGAGGGGAAATTAGGTACACTTGAAATTAACAATAAACCTGTGGAGATGTTCTAGACTAGACATGGTATATTTCTCTCTATCACTAAAACCATCAAAGCAGGATAAAATTTCTGGGTTTTGATGGAATAAGTGCAAAACTATGCAAGTTTTTTTTTTTTTTCACCCCTCAAGGAATTAAAAACAAAGGAGATACAAGAATCTAGCAACCTAATGTTTCTTTTCTGTTTTCTTTTAGTAGTACTGGGGATTGAACCCAAGAGCATTCTACCTCTGAGCTACATCCCCAGCACTTTTTATTTTTTATTTTTTTGTGTGGTACTGGGCATGAAACCCAGGGGCGCTCTACCTCTGAGTTATACACCCCCAGCCCTATTTTATTCTTTCATTTTGATTTTTTTTTTTTTTTTTTTTGGTACTGGGGTTTGAACTCAGGGGCATTCTACCTCCAACCTACACCCTCAGCCCTATTCTTTATTCTTTATTTTGAAACAGTTTCACTGAGTTGCAGAGGGCCTCACTAGGTAGCTGAGGTTGGCTGTGAACCTGAGATCTTCCTGTCTCAGCTCCCCAAGTACTGGGATTACAAGTGTGCACCACCACGCCCAGCTAATCTTTTGTTTTGAAACAGGGTCTTGATAAGTCGCCAAAGCTGGCCTGAACCTGCAATCTTCCTAGCTCAGCCTTCCAAATACTGGGATTATAGGGGTACACCACCACACCTGGCAACACAATGTTTCTTGTTACAAAGTATTATATGTAGACTCATAGCCCAGTGTTAACCCAACCCATGGGCAACATGGCCATGTATAACACAGAAAGCCCTTGAAAGGAGTCTCCTAAGTATGTAATCCCAGTACTTGGGAGGCTGAGACAGGATCACCACAAGGTTTGAGGCCAGCCTCAGCAGCTTAGTGAGACCCTGTTTCAAAGTAAAATAGGGCTGCTATGTAGCTCAAAGGTAGAATGCCCCTAGGTTCAATCCCCAATATCATGGAGAAAAAGGAAAGAAAGAAAGGAAAGAGGGATTCTTTTTGTGGAAGTATAAAGATAGCTACCCTGCTAATGGAGGGGCCACATACTTTCAAATGCGTCTGAGTTGGGCAAGATGGACAGTGACTGTTAGATTATTTCAAGGTGAAGCCAGGTTAGCACCTGGAGGTGGTTGGGTTAAGCAAGAGAACAAAGCGTAACTGGTCTGGTGCAGTGCTCAGCGGGCAGGGACCCAGCAGCCAGGCTGTGGCATTAACAGTCCTGATGTTTCTGCAAGCAATGTCCTTATTTAGGAGAAGTATGAAATACAATTTATGTCTGATGGATTCTTTCCCTCACTTGTTCATTCTTTTTTGGAACTCACATCTACCTAAGCTTCAGCACAGTGGAGTCTGAACAACGGACTCAATTATTATCTGAAAACAATGTGGTCTTTGTAAAATAAAGAACTTCACAGAACTGTGATGTCCTCATACACGCCTGATGAGGAAATCAGCACTTTAGATTCTATACCAGGTCTACCTATAGTTACCTGGGAATTTAAGTGGATAACTTGACTTTTCTGTGATTTCTTAATATTTTTAATATCTGACTT
The DNA here is from genome assembly GCA_004027655.1 of Graphiurus murinus. Lineage (NCBI taxonomy): Eukaryota > Metazoa > Chordata > Mammalia > Rodentia > Gliridae > Graphiurus > Graphiurus murinus. The sequence continues at coordinate 21,652 of PVLC010023966.1, read as the reverse complement.
CAATATTGGAAGCTATTGGCTTTTGGAAGGGTTGAACCTAGTACTATAAAAAAATGAAAATATTTGAAATATTTGATTTCGATATCAGAGATTATTGGCTTTTGGGGGAGAATGAGCCCAGTATCCTCGCCCCCAATAATAATAGTATTGTATACACAACACTATTATTTCTCCATGATAAAAGTTCAAAGTTGCAAACAAAGTCACAGTTTTACAGAAAGCGTCCTATGAATTGAGAGGAGTCTTTCCTGTTGGTTAGTGAAATCTCAAATGCAGTTGCTGGTTTTATGAAAATGAAGTCACTTTAGAGATACTTAATGTTGCTGGGATTGAATATAAGGCAGTTGGACTAATGCTCTAATAATCACGCTGTAGAGAAGCAGCCTTGAATCTTGGCCTTTGGAGGACTGGAGGAAGCTAGAACTCATCAGCATGCTGACCTGGCAGACCTCGTGACTGGATGTCCGAGTTGATCGGGGTGGAGGTGTCAACCGCAGTGCCTTGCAGGGACTGGCCTTCTCATGAGCTGCTAGCCTTGGTTCCCGATTAAAGATCCATCTGGTTGAAGCAGGGTGCTCTACCACTGAGCTACATCTCCATCCCATCCCCCTCTGGTGGCACTAGGAATTGGACCCAGGAGCATTCTACCTCTGGCTATACCTATAGCCCTCATTTTTTTTTTTTGCGGTACTAGGGATTGAACTCAGGGGCATTCTACCTCTGAGCTACACCCCCAGTCCTATATTTTTTTATTCTTTATTTTGAAATTGAGTCTCACTTAGTTGCAGAGTGCCTCACTAGGTAGCTGAGGCTGGCCGCGAACCCGGATCCTCCGGTCTCAGCCTCCCGAATGCTGGGATTACAAGCGTGCGCCACCACGCCCGGCTTAGCCCTCATATTTTTAATTTTAAAGCAGGGTGTCTCTTAAGTTACCTCATGCTATCCTTGAGCCTGTGATCCCCGTCTCAGCCTTCCAAGCACTGGGATTACAAGTGTGTATCACCATACCCAATACCCTTGTCCCTTTTTATTTTTTATTTTGAGACACAGTCTTTTGGAAGAAATTTCTGAAATCACTGTGTTGGTTTTTTCCTCTTTCATTTCCTCTAGTTTTTACTTGTATGTGTGGTAGGCAGCTCTTCCTGTACCTTCCCTCCATACTGTCACCTCCAGTGCATTGACTTAGACTGGCCCTTCATTCAATCATTTAAGGCTCCAACTGAATGAAACAATTGTTTTCCCAGACTCCTGGGGAGATTTGGCATATATGTTTCTAATCTGTTTGAGTGTTTTATGATGCCTGTCAAAGAGAAAGCTGATAATATTTACAAAACTGTAAATAAGTTTTGGTCCCGGAAGACCTCAGAACATCTCTGAAGTGTGCATTTGCCTCCTGGTCTCTGACACAAATGACATGTCTACCAGTAATTTTTAGGAAACTGCCTCTATTTCTAACTTGTGTTTTTAATCTCTAAATGGTAAATATCAGGCCGGGCACATGCCTGTAATTCCAGTAGTTAGGAGACGGAGACAGGAGGATTGCAGATTTCAGGATAACCTCAGCAGCATAGTCAGACTCTTAGCAATGTAACGAGACCCTGTCTTAAAACAAAGATTTTAAAAAGGGTTGGGGGGTGTAGCTCAGAGGTAGGACGATCCTATGTTTAACCCCCAGTACTGCAAAATAAATATGAAAATAAATAAAAAGTAAATTTCAATTTTTACAACTTTTTCTTTTAATACTGTTGAAAGGTTTGTGGTACCCAGGATAATTCCTTTTCCTTGTTACTAAAAATGTTCTTTCAAAATGGTAGAAGACCTGTATTTTTAGCCCTCTTTACAAAAATGTTTTAAAACAACAGCATAGAGAAATGTGCATCGAAACCACAATAAGGTATAACTTCACACCTACTAGGGTTGCTACAATAAAAAAGACTGGTGATCTGGGTGCTACAGCGCACACCTTTAATCCCAGTACTTAGAAAGCTGAGACAGAAGGATTACAGGTCGAGGGCCAGCCTCAGCAACTTAGACTCTCAGCAACCTAGGGAGAGACCCTGTTTCAAAACAAAAAATAAAAAATGCTCAGAGGTAGAACGCCCCTGGGTTCAATCCTCAGTACCTGCTTCCAAAAAGGGGTGAATGTTATGGTATGTGAGAATAATTCTGTCTCAAAGTTGTTGTAAAAATATCTGTAATGAAGCCGGGCGTGGTGGCGCATGCTTGTAATCCCGGTACTGGGAGGCTGAGACAGGAGGATCTAGGTTCTCAGCCAGCCTCAGCTACTTAATGAGGCCCTCAGCAACTTAGTGAGACCCTGTTTCAAAAAATGAATAAAAATAGAGCTGGGAGTATAACTCAGAGGTAGAAAGTCCGTGGGTTCAATCCCTGGTACCGCAAAAAACAACAACAACAACAACGAAAAACAGGGCTGCGGGTGTAGCTCAGAGGTAACTGGGTTCCATCCCCAGTACTGGGAAGAAAAAAACAATCTGTAATGTCTTGTGATATTGTAGCAACTTTTAAAATAAGAACATTGAGTTATGAGTTAAACCACCATGAAATGGTTAATTAGAAATTTATGTCACAAACTGAACTTGAGAAGGAGGTAGGAGGAGGGAGTAGGGTGGGAATTGGGGAAGGGTTAAATGAGAAATGTGTGTATGTGCATCTTTACCTTTACCAGCTTGTACCTAACAAAGATGTATGATTACAATGTACCAATTAAAAATAAATAAATTATATATATATATGTTATATATAAAAAAGAAATTTATGTCACAAATAAAATAGATTTCAGTGTTTGATCACTTAGCAAGAAAGGAATCAAAAACATTTTTATGGTTGAAAAAGAATTTTTTTTTTAAAATTGGTGGTACTGGGGATTAAACCTGGGACATTCTACCTCTGCGCTATACCCCCATCCCTTTTTTATTATTTATTTATTTATTTATTTATTTATTTATTTATTTATTTATTTAGGTGCTGGGGATGGAACCCAGGGGCATTCTACCTCAGAGCTACACCCCCAGCCCTATTTTTTATTCTTTATTTTGAAACAGGGTGACACTAAGTTGTGGAGGCCCTCACTAAGTAGCTGACGCTGGTTGTGAACCCAGATCCTCCAGTCTCAGCCTCCCCTAAGTATTGGGATTACAAACATGCGCCACCATGCCAGGCTATTTTTTTTGTTTTGAAACAGAGTTTCACTAGGTTGCTGAGAATCTCACTAAATTGCTGAGGCTGTCTCTGAACCTGACATTCTCCTGTCCTCAGCCTCCCAAGTACTGGGATTACAGGTGTGCACCACCACTCCGGGCAAAGAGAAATCTTTAAACCCAACATGTGAGACCCTGTTTCCAAACAAAATAATTAAACAATAGGGCTGAGGGTGTAGCTCAAAGGTAGAATGCCCCTGGTTGCATCCCCAGCACCACAAAAAAAATAAAAATTGACTGGGAATGTAACTTGGAGGTAGATACTGGTTCATAAAAATAAAAATTGACTGAGATGTAACTCGGAGGTAGATACTGGTTCAATCCCCAGTATCTCCTTAAAACAAAACAAACAATAAAAAAATCACCAAAATAAAAAAAAAAATCTTTAAACAGAGTATAGTAAAAGCAAGCCACCTATGGCCCTTTAGTATCTTACCCAGGTCTTCCCCACATACTGCTCTGGCTAGAAAACTTTTGCGTTCAACGTGTGTAAGAATAGGTGATAGGAATTATTCTCTCAACTGATTTAGTTCCTGATTCTGTCCTGTCACCTATAGGGGAGGGAACTGTTATCAGAGCACTAGGTTTCTCTTGGAAGAAACCAAGTGGTTGCTGAGAAACCATAGTAGTTTACTAAAGCCCAACTAAATTATGATCTCAGCGAATCTGATCTCCGTGGTGTCTGCAGAGCAGGCCGTTCTCTTGCTGACTGGTTGGGTAGTGCTCCCAGTTCCACCCTGCCTGCCATGCTGGGTAATTCCTGAGTGTGCAGGAAGAGAGCACTTTACCCCCCAGTTCCACCAGATTGGCCCTCTCATGACTTCCAGGAGCGGAGCCACTGCCCTCGTGAGAAAAATAAAGACACTGAACTGAGCCGTGGTCAGTGACGAGGCCGGCCAGCGGTGGTCACCAGGTAGTAGAGGAGCTCACCGCGGGCACTCCCTATCTTAGGGACTCGAGCAGAAGCAGCCCTGGATATTTGCTGCATCTCCCTCTGCTCAGGAAAACCTAAGAGGTTTGTCAGAACTCCAGCCCTCAGAATATCTGGGTCTTGAGCCTGGTGTGGTGGCACACACTTGTAATCCTTACACTAGGGAAGCTGCAATGGGAGGATACGGGTTCATGGCCAGCCCCAGCTATTTGGTGAGGCCCTCCGCAACTTAGTGAGACCCTGTTTCAAAATAAAAAATAGGTCTGGGGGTGTAGCTCAGAGGTAGAATGCCCCTGGGTTCCATCCCCAGCACCGCAAAAAAGAAAGAAGGGAGGGAGAGAGGGAGGAAGGAAGGAAGGAAAGAAGGAAGGAGAGAGAAAGAAAGAAGGGAGGGAGGGAGAAAGGGAGGAAGGAAGGAAAGAAGGAAGGAGAGAGGGAGGGAGGGAGAAAGAAAGAAAGAAAGAAAGAAAGAAAGAAAGAAAGAAAGAAAGAAAGAAAGAAAATGAATAAGTAAATCTGGGTCTTACAACCAGAAACCAAAGTAAGGAGGGTGGTAGAGGAGGGGAATGAAAACAAGCCAGATACTGGGATTAACAAGCTGGGAGAGGGGGACCTGGGCACTGGCAAGTCCAACCTTGATTTGAGCCCCTCTTTCATGTCCCTTAGGATATAAAGGGTGTTTTCTTGACTTTATCATAACCTCATAAAGGTTAAAAGGTAATCTTAAGGCTAGGGAAGAGCTGAACAGATTATTGTAAAAGAAAGTGGATTTTCATACATTGTGATCTTACTGTATTCTTATATGTGGGAGGGTGGGTGGGGGGTTCTGGGGATTTGAACTCAGGGGCTTTCTGCCTTTGAGGTACACCCCAGGCCCCCCTTTTTTGTGGTACTGGGGACTGATCCCAGGGTCATTCTTCTTTCAAGCTAAATCACGAATCTCTTTTAATTTTTTATTTTGAATTAAGGTCTTACTAGGTTGCTGAGGGTCTCACTAAGTTGCTGAGACTGGCCTTAAACCTGCAATCCTCCTGTCTCAGCCATCCAAGTACTGGAATTACAGGCATGTGCTACCACTCCCAAATCTATCAATAGGTAGATAGGTAGATAATGATGAAATTACCAAGCCCCATTTGTCACAGTTATAATAATTGCTTCAGGTAAGAAACCATAATAGATGTTAAAATTACTAGTAGATTTGATGAGAAGGAATGTATTTCTTTTCTTTCTTTCTTTTTTTTTTTTTTTTTGAGGTACTGGGGATTGAATCCAGGGGCATTCTACCTCTGAGCTACACATCCAGCCCTATTTTTTATTCTGTATTGAAACAGGGTCTCACTAAGTTGCAGAAAGCTTCACTAAGTTGCTGAGGCTGACTGCAAACCTGCAATCCTCCTGTCACAGCCTCCCAAGTGTTGGGATTACAAGTGTGGACCACCACGCTTGGTGAGAAAGAAGGTATTTCTATAGCCTAAAAATATTATTCTGTGAGCCGGGCGTGGTGGCGCACACTTGTAATTCCAGCATTCGGGAGGCTGAGACCGGAGGATCCGGGTTCGCGGCCAGCCTCAGCTACCTAGTGAGGCACTCCGCAACTTAGTGAGACTTGGTTTCAAAATAAAGAATAAAAAATAGGGCTGGGGGTGTAGCTCGGAGGTAGAATGCCCCTGAGTTTAATCCCCAGTACCGCAAAAAAAAAAAAAAAAAAAAAAAAAATCATTCTGTAACATACTTATTAGTTAAAAAGAGAAAATTTTGGTAACCTTACAAGTAAATTTGGCAATTGATCAAAGTTTCTATCACTAGGAATAGGACAAAATGACATCATGTGCCTCCTGATATGATGCATGGAGAAGGACACACATCTCTACTCTGATGTTTCTGCCAAAAATACATAACCTGAATCTAAACAAGAAAAAAATAGATAAAACCCAATTGAGGGACATTATACAAAATAAACAGCCTGTACTCTCAAAATGTCAAGGTTATGAAGGACAAGGACTGAAGAACCTTTCCAGAGTAAGTGACTAAAGAGATAGGACAAGTAAATGCTATGCATGATCCTGGATTAGATCCTGAATCAGAACAAAGAGATGCCCTTATTAGGAACTCGAATTGAAGTACAGAGGAAAGCTTGCAGCCTAAACAGTTGACAGGACTGGAGAGGTGTGTGAGGTGTGTGTGTGTGTGTGTGTGTGTGTGTGTGTGTGTGTGTGTGCGCGCGCGCGTGTGTGTAAGTAGAGATAGAACAGGGAAGGGGGATAAAACAAATGTGGTCACATGGTAACATATGAGAAATCGGGACAAGGGTACACAAACATTCTTTGTACAATGTCTGTAGCTTTTCTGAAAGTCTGAAGTTATTTCAGAATATAGTTTTTTAAAGAAGCAAACAGAAAACACCAATAACTGGTTGAGTGCCAGTCTGTCTGCTGCTGGCTCTGTCTGGATCTGTGGCCCTCCATGGGAAACCACTTGTTCAGCTCTTTCCCTCTTTTTTTTTTTTCTTTTAATCTGCATTAGATTTCATAAATTATAACTTTATAAGTCATATATATTTGTAAAAATTTCAACAGTGATAGATTATAAAGTAGTATGTGTCTGTAAACACCTCTCCTAGGTTACCACTATTAACGTGTTGGTTGTCTCAAAGTAAATGTGTCTGGACTCACACTGGCAGTTATAGGAGACATACACATACCCTGTACACTCACACTACTAAACACAGCTGAGCATCCTTTTCTTTTTAACCCACAATAGCCATGAACATCTTTTATAGTAATTACATGTTGCCCTATGCCATTCTTTACCGTTTTTTTTTTTCTAAATGAATGATTCCCTTGCCCCTAAAACTCACTATCGAGGATTGCTAGATGCACTTAATGGAAGACCCATTTGTGGATGCCCTGGGATAGCTGAGAGTTCACAGAATTAAATCTTTCTGTCCCCCCTCCTCTCTTTTTTATATTGGTGATTACACCCAGGGACATTCTACCTCCAAGCTATACCTTCAGCCCTTCAAGTGTGTGTGGGTGGTACTGGGGATTGAACCCAGTGGCATTGTATCTTTGGGCTACACTCAAGCCATATTTATTTTTTGTTTTTTGAAACAGAGTCTCACTAAGTTTCTGAGGCTGTCCTCAGCCTCCCAAGTACTGGGATTACAGATATGTGCTACCGTGCCTAGTTGAATTAAAGCATTCTGTTTATTGTGCCAACTTAGGCTCTCAGCAGGCTTCAGGGCTCTGTGAGGTCCTCACTTTGGGGAGCTTTTCTCTAATGAGTGGTAAGGTGTATCACTTAAATAGTCATCAATGGTCACAGAAGCTAGGACACAGGACTCAGACCTTGGCCTCTTGGTGCCCTTTCCAAAGAAAGACCAGCAGGGCATCCATCCCACCCACAACCCTTCCTGGGGCCTCTCTGCTTCCTATCCACCACCAGCCAGGTTACCCTCTGCTGATCTCAAATGTGGTCCTTGCACAGGAGCATCAGCAGTACTGGGAAACTGGTTAGAGATGTGAGTTCTTGGGTCCCATCCCACTGAATCAGAAGCTCAGCTACTGAGTGAGCCCTCCAGTTCATACTGCTACACACCAGCATGGGGGTGGTCTCAGCTCTGTGCACATTCCAGAGTCCTCACTTGTGGCACAAGTCATGACCTCACCCCACCTGCTTATGCAGGCTGCCTCCCTGCATCCTGTCACACCGAAATGTGCTGAGCCCTTTCCTGCACTGCCGCCACCTGGTGAGCTTGTGGTCTTCCATGACTCCTGTCATCATACCTTCTGGGCACTCTGCCTGGTGTGAAGCTGCACAGTGTGCTCCTGAGTAGACAAGTCCGCCCAAGCTCGGGAGTCAGCCTCCAAAGATATGGAACCTGGGTCAGTGGAGGTGCCGGCTGCCCCTGCAGCCGATCCAGTTGGGTTGCTTCTCAGTAACTGCTCATCCTCAAATACACATCGTGCCAATATCTAGAAACCGTGCTTTCTGGTGCATGTAAACAGGAGACCATTACATTATGGGGATAAGGGTTCTCTAGTAACTATGCAAAGTTTTTGTAAATTATAAGCTGTTTGGTGGTGGAGTGATTCTGAAAGGCACAGATTTCCGCCTTTCACTTGGCAGTAATCCTATCCTGAGAGCATTTAATTGTGAAGTGACTGTAGCAAGAGAAGAATCTTATTAGGCTTTAATTTAAAACCCAAGGTTTTTTTTGTTTGTTTGTTTTATTTTCCTTGTCTCTTTCCTACCTTCTCTTTTTCCATCATCCTCCTGTCTTTTCCTATTCATTGATTTATTTACGTATTTATTTATTTTGGTACTGGGGATTGTACCCAGGGATATATACCTCTGAGCTCCTCCCCTCACCCCCCAGGCCCCATTATTTTTTATTTTGAAACGGTGTTGTTAAGTTTCTGAGTCTGGTCTCAAATCCTTTGATCCTCCTGGCTCCCCCTCCCAAGTGCTAGGATTATGGGCTTGTGCCACTACACCCAGCTCCTTTTCTTCTTCTTTTTCTTTTGTCCTGGGCATTCTACTTCTGAGTTAAGGCCGCGGCAGTTTTTTAAAGTTTTGCAACAGGGTCTTGCTAAATTACTGAGGCCTCAAGCTTGTCATCCTCCTGTCTCGGCTTCCCAAGTACTGGGATGACCAGCCTGCGCCACCGTGCCTGGCTTCCTTTTCTCTCTCTTGACTGATGTGTTTTCCCTTCCCCTTCCCCCCTCTGTCTGCTCTCCATCATCCTTTAACATTTAAAATGTTTTGGCCTTGGCTGATCGCTATGGATAGAAACTTAGCTCGAGCAGGATATTGATTACCAAATATGGTATTGCTGCTAAAGATGCTGGAGGAATGTGGCTTGTATTCTAAGCCTCCGGCCTCTGAATAAGCTGCCAAATAAATTAGGTCATTTTAACTTCTGAGCCCCTCCCCCCCTTTTTAATAAGGATGCTGGAACTTTGATTTTGGAACATGATGTTGATGTTATTTTAGCTCAAACGAGAAGGGTATGAAGAAGGGAGCAGGAGTGGCAGCCTCTGTTTAATATGTCTCAGGATATAAGCCACCAGCCCAGGTTGTATGAGAGACAAGTACGTTGGGTAGAGCTCTGGTTAACTCTGGAACACCAGCCAACAGTTGAGATACATAATTCAAAATTTCAGCATCTTTATCTAAGGCTAGAAGCAAGAGAGGACTCCAGATAGGTCCCATGGTACTCTTGCCATGCTATCCTGTGGCCTGGGCCGAGGACCTCATACTGATATGGGCTAAAGTTTAGGAAAGTTGCTTGTCCCAGAAAGGTTGATGCAGTTCAGCATCAGAAAAGATGGCCTGAAATTGTGTGTCTGATGGGGTGTGCTTCAAATCAATGAATGCCTTTAAATCATGGCCAGGGCCAAGTATGGTGGTGCATGCTTATAATCCTAGTACTTGGGAGGCAGAGACAGGAGGATTGCCAGTTTGAGTTCAGCCTCTAGACGCTTAGCGAGACCCTCAGCAACCTAGTGAGACCCTAAACAAAAAATAAAATGGACTAGGAATGTAGCTCAGAGGTATAATTCCCCTGGGTTCAATCCCCAGTACCACCAAAAAGAAAAATAAATAAATAAATAAAATCACAACCAGCATGCTTGTCCATATTTGGAAGTATTTGTTCTGTTGCGATAGTAGCTCTGCTGGGTAAAAGTTCTTAACCCTAAGCTGGTGGAAGGAAACGTTGCACCAGAGTGCAGCTTAGTCTCTTTCCCTATGGGTGCTTTTGGCAAGACAATACTGGTACTTGGGTAACACCATCTTATTTTTGGCACTATTGCTAGGGGCTAGAATTCATGGCATTGAACAGTTTTCATTAGGTTCTGGTTTTGTTTAGAAACAAAAAATGTGTGTGTGTGTGTGTGTGTGTGTGTGTGTGTGTGTGTGTGTGTGTTTTCCTAGAGATTGAACCCAAGGGCATTCTACTTCTGAGCTACACGCCAACCTTATTTTATTTTATTTATTTTTAATTAATTAATTTCTGTGGTGGGGTCCCAGGGGTTTCTACCTCTGGGCTACACACCCCAACCCCATTTTATTTTATATTTATTTATTTTTATTTTTTGCAGTACTGGGGATTGAACCCAGGGGCATTCTACCTCCGAACTATATCCCCAGTCCTATTTTTTATTCTTTATTTTGAAACAGGGTCTCACAAGTTGTGGAGGGCCTCACCGAGTAGCTGAGGCTGGCCGCAAACCTGGATCCTCCTGTCTCAGCCTCCCAAGTACTGGGATTACAAGCCTGCACCGCCATGGCCAGGTTTATTTTTTATTTTGAAACAGGGTCTTGCTAAGTTGCCATGGCTGGCTTCAAACCTGGGATCCTCCTGTCTCAGCCTCTCAAATGTGGAGATTACTGACGTGCACCACCCAGACCTTGCTTATTTTTTATTTTGAAACAGGGTGTCAGAAAGTGGCTGAGGGCCTGGCTAAGTTGCTGAGGCTCGGACCTTCTTGATCCTCCTGTCTCAGCCTCCCAACAATCACTGTGATTACAGATATGCATCGCCTTTTTTTTTTTTAGGGTACTAAGGATTGAACCCAGAGGCATTCTACCTTTGAGCTACACCTCCAGCCCTATTTTCTTATTCTTTATTTTTGAAACAGGATCTCACTAAGTTGTGGAGGGCCTCACTGAGTAGCTGAAGCTGGCTATGAACCTGCGATCCTCCTGTCTAAGCCTCCCAAGTACTGGAATTACAAGCATTCTTGAATAGAAGGGTTCTAAATTAGACTTGCTTTAAATTTCATCATTTATAGTGTTTGTAATTTAGTTTAATGAATGTGATTTTTTTTAGGTAAACAGCAATTTTAGGGACAAAAGTAATTGAAGTTACTGTCATCTTTTTGGCCTCTATAACCTTTTGCATCTCCATGTAGCTAATAAACCAACTGTAATAAAAATTAAGAGTTGACTACATCAAGCCATTCAGATTTTATATAAATTTATAAGTTAACTGGAGTCATATGATATTAGTTATGTTAAAATCTTAGTGCTAGTTGGGAATGGTGGCACATGCCTATAATCCCAATACTGTGAATGCTGAGACAGGAGGATCACAGGTTCGAGACCAGCCTCAGCAATTTAGCAAGACTCTCAGCAACTTAGCTAGAATCTGCTTTCAAAACAAAAGTAAAATGAGCTGGGGGTGTAGCTCAGAGATAGAATGCCAGCAGGTTCAATCCCCAGTATCCCAGGGAAAATAGTAATAGTAATAATCTTATGACTGTCTTAATTCCTGTCTTCTGAGTACTTGAATTACCTTTGCAGAGCTCTGAGTTAGAAAGAGATGAGAAGCCTTTTCTCCATTCTTGAAGTAAGGAAACTGCAAATATTGAAAGATTACATTGTTTAGAACACTAGTCAGAGCCCAAACCTCTTGGCATCGGACGCCAGCGTAGTACCATATTCCACTCTCATTGTATACAATCATAATTTTCACTTCCATTAGTAGCCATCAATTGAAGTTATAAACTGTGCTAGGAATTTGCTGGTCTTAATTTTATATTCTTTTTCTTTCTTTCTTTTTTTTTTTTTTGTACCAGGAATTGGACCCAGGGGCATTCTACCTCTAAGCTACATCCCCAGCCTTATTTTATTTTTACTTTGAAATAGGGTCTTGCTAGGTTAATTAGAGACTCACTACTTGCGGAGGCTGTCCTTGAACCTTCGATCCTCTTGTCTCAGCTTCCCATGTACTGGGATTACAAGTGTCCGTCACCACGCCTGGTTTGCTGGTTTAAATTTTAGAACTTGAACTGAGAAGTTTCTGTCCAGAAAGAAAGGGTAGTTGAAATCCATGTAACTAAATGTTTTAGTGGAGTCAACTAAATCTGTGTGACTTTGTGGACAAACTGTGTTGTGGAGTTTGCATATTCCATGTAAATAGTGAGACCGGGCGCGCTTGCTGACCTTTTTCCCCCAACAGGCCAGGGTTTGCTGGTGTGTTTATTTTGTCACCATTCCGGTTTGACTCTCAGGAAATGAAAACATCTCCCATTTGTTCTTTATTTCCAAAGGGCATCCGCTTCGATCCTGAAATTCCGCAAACACTACGACTAGAGTTTGCTAAGGCAAACACGAAGATGGCCAAGAACAAGCTAGTAGGGACTCCAAACCCCAGTACTCCTCTGCCCAACACTGTACCTCAGTTCATTGCCAGAGAGCCATGTAAGTCCTTCTACTTTTCTCTTTTGGAAAAAAGAAACCAAAACAATTGTTCATGTCCTGCATGCAAAATTCCACGAAGGGACATGGGGCTGACTGATTCTCATTTTCTATTTCTGTGAAGAGAGTGCCTATTCTTGCTTCTGAATTCCCAAGACAGCTATCTTGTTGGTGATTGATTCTCCCAAAATGTGGGGTTGAACAAAACCCATACTTCAAAATTTCATTTGATGTCTTATGGAATTCCTTAATGTGATATTATTGACCATTGTGAGTGTTCCCTTATTTGTCTTGGGGTATAATCCCTGTAGTTCCCAATCCTTGGATATGAGAGTTGGTTCGCAGCATTCATTTTACTTTGTTTAAGGATATCAGTTCTGTGTCTTTGGAAAAACAGGATATTTAAAATAAAAGAAACAGGTCTTAGGAAGTAAGTGGTCCTGTTATTTAGAACACATTAGCCATAACTCTAGGGCGATTAGTAGAACACACAAAGAATTTATATATTGGAGCCAGGCGTGGTGGCATATGCTTGTAATCCCAGCATTTGGGAGGTTGAGACTAGAGGATCTGGGTTCGAGGCCAGCCTCAGCAACTTAGTGAGGCCCTGTTTCAAAATAAAGAATAAAAAAATAGGGCTGGGGGTATAGCTCGGAGGTAGAATGCCCCTGAGTTCAATCCCCAGTACTGCAAAAAAAAAGAATTTATATATTGGAACAATCAGTTTTTGCAAACTAATACCAGAAGAGTTTTAAGGAATTTTAGGGCTTCCTGTTTTGTTTTATATATATGTATGTATGGTACTGGGGATTGAACCCAGGGGCCTTCTACCTCGGAGCTACACCCCCAGCCATATTTTATTCTTTATTTTGAAACAGGGTCTCACTAAGTTGCAGAGGGCCTCAGAAGTTGCTGAGGCTGGCTGTGAACCTGCGACTGTCCTGTCTCAGCCTCCCAAGTACTGGGATTATAAGAGTATGCCACCACGCCTGGCTTCCTATTTTAAATTTGGATAAGGACACTGGCTAATTGCTAAACAAGTCTTTTACCCACATTCATGAGCTTATTCCATTAAATGTCCAGACTGATTTCTGCCTCTGATTGAATAACATAAAAAGATTTGTCTTAATTTTCTTTCTTAAGCTCAGTCAGCGTGAGACAGGTTTTAATTTTTCCTTTCATTGCAGAGCCATGCATGATTTCATGTGGCAGGGCATTTGTGGAAGCCCAAGTATATTTCTATCCCATCGTTCTTGATCTTCTTTCCAAACCACACGACCCTGATCATCTTCCCGCCTCCCCTCACAATACGTCTCAACGCTTCTTTCTGAAATGATAGGACACATGGCTCCTCTCCTCCCCCCCCCCCGTCATGTGCCAGTAGGATTTAATCAGGTCCTCGTCAAAGTTACAGTTATTGTGTAGTTTAGTCACCCTTGAGAAAGCTGGTGCTGGTCATTGGAAAACTGTAGATAAGTTTCTTCTCAGCATGTTTTAAACATTTTCTATGAAGCCAAAAAGTCACAACTGAGAAAAAATTATTTGTTCTTTCATATTCTAGGGAAACTTGAAACCTTTGTTTATTTGGGAAGGAAATCATAACAAAAGTTCATCTTATGGTGCAGTTGCATTACAGGAGGATATAGGGACATTCCTTACATAATTCATAATCTTTTTTTTTTTTTTTTTTTTTTTGCGGTACTGAGGATTGAATTCAGGGGCATTCTACCTCCGAGCTACACCCCCAGCCCTATTTTTTATTCTTTATTTTGAAACCGGGTCTCGCTAAGTTGTGGAGGGCCTCACTAGGTAGCTGAGACTGGCCTCGAACCCGGATCCTCCGGTCTCAGCCTCCCGAATGCTGGGATTACAAGCATGCGCCACCACGCCTGGCTATAATTCATAATCTTAAAGCATCTCACTCAGCGCTTTGCATGTTGTATTTATTTATTTACTTTGTGTGTGTGTGTGTGTGAGAGAGAGAGAGAGAGAGAGACTGGGGATTGAACCCAGGGGCATTCTACCTCTGAGCTACACCCCCAGCCCAATTTTTTTTTCTTTCTTTTGGGGCGTGTACTGGGAATTGAACTCGGACATTCTACCTCTGAGCTATACCCCCAGCCCTGTTTAATTCTTTATTTTGAAACAAGGTCTAAGTTGCGGAGTGCCTCACTAAGTAGCTGAGCCTGGCTGCGAGACCAGAGGATCCGAGCTCAGCCTCCCAACTGCTGGGATTACAAGTGTAATCATCCCCGGCTCCATTTTTTTTTTTTTTTTTCAAAACAGGGTCTCACTAGGTTGATGAGTCTCACTAGTTGCTGAGGCAGTCATCGAACTTATGATCCTCCTATCTCAGCCTCTGAAGTACTGGGATTATAAGTGTGCATAACCACACCCGGCTAATTGTATATATTTAATAAATATTCATTATAGTGAGTGGATGAGTAGATAACTGAAATACGAATTTGGCTGTTTATAGAATTAAGGCACATTTGTATGACTCTTTATTTCTGTCTGAAATTTCTTCTCTCTTGGTAGGACATCAGAAAAGAGTATTCATTGAATGCATTTGCTTTTTTAGTGACGTTTGACTGCCTCCGATCTCAGAGTCACTTGAAAAGAGTAATTCAGACAGGAAGTGTAATGCTTGTGACAGCTTGAACTTTGGCCTTTCGGTACTGTGCTTAAACCTTTTTCAGAATCTCCTGTCACAGCCAAGTGAATGAGGTGACAAGAGAGGGGGCCTCCACTAACAACGGGACACACAAAAGCTGCAGAGATGAAGGAACCTGCATCCCATGGCCCTGCATTTGCAGGGGAGCCTGGGGCCCAGCTCAGCACTGCCCGGCCGGCTCTGCTCACTCCCCTTCCTGTGTACAGTCAGCCCAGAAGGGCTCAGATAGTTTCCATGGCAGGGTCAAAAACTTGGCTAGCTGCTTGTAACAAAACAAACTTGAAGTTAAAAATTTTTTCTTTTTTAATAGCTAGCAGTGTGTTCTTGAGAAAATAAAAGTTAGCATGATTTCTCTTAATATAGCTCCTTTTTACTCCAGAGGGGCTCTGACAAGCAATGACTCCGATGTGACTCAGATCGACCTTATCACCCATTAGCATCCCCTGGGAATGTGATGTCCCCGTCACATACAGAGCATTCTTGCTTGCCTGCGAGCACATGGCAGATGAAGGATCCCCTGGTGGGTCTGGGCTGGTGTATTCGTCAGCATTTTCACTGCTTCAATCCAGAGGCCTGACCATGTAACTTAGAAGAAGGAATGTTTATTTGCTCACCATTTCGGGTTCAGTCTATGTGAAGCTGGGGACCGAGGATCTCAGGGCATAGCATCAGGAAGTGGAGAGAGGGAAAGCACAAGGCTTTGCTCTCACATCCCGGGGGCCAGAAGCCAGAGAAGGAGGAGCCGTGTAGAATCCCCACCTGCAGCCACACCCTACTGGCCTGAGCCAATGGATTTATCCACCGCTGAGGTTACAACCAATCCCCACTTCCAACATTGCCATCTGGTTTCTGTGAGAGCTGGGGGACACACCAAATCCAAACCATTACAGCTGGCAAGACCAAATGTGTTGAACCTGTAATTGGTGCGCAAGGTGGTCAGTTTAGCCATCTAGCAGGTGTGGACCGTGATGGATGGAGTCAGAATTTGAGGATTGGAAAAACCCCAATTATGTCTCCATTATAGGCCATGAGAGAAATTCTTAGAAATGCTTAGTTTTGTTAATGTTTTCACATGGCACTGGCTGAAAAAACACTCATTGCCATCACTGAAGGGAGAATGTTCTATGATTTGATTATACAACAAATATTTACTTGAACGCTCAATGAGTATCAGTTGAACTGAGATGAATGTACAGCATGCTGGGTCCTGAGGAGGAAGGGCCCTGTGGTCACTGCCTTATCGAGTTGCCAATCCAAGAAGTCAGCAGTGTTCAAAGTTGTCAGAAAAATCTTGGCCCATATAAAGGTTGTAAAAGACATTCTGAGTTTAGTGTCGATCGCCCCAGAGCTGACTTCGTAGATGCTGAGCGCCTACTCTGTTCTCTCAGGGCATGAAGGAGGGAGCCAGGTTTCCTAGCTTGGGAGGGTAACGGGTGGCCTTGGCTTTAGACTCACTGAGTTCTGGTTCTGGAAGTTATGGACAAGCTTTGTGACCTTTGAGAAAAACACTTAATCTTGTTTTATAGCTGTTCCTTCAGCTGTAAAATGGGAATTATGTTTCCTTCACATGCTTGTTATTAGAGCTAAATAAAACAAGAGCATGGGATTACATTCAAAATTAAACAGCACTATGTAGAGCACTAGGGGAATATAAAGTGTAATCTAAGTTTTGGGGTTTTTTTTTTTTACTTTCCCTTGAAAAAGCATCGGGTTGCTTTTCTTTTCTTGTTCTTAAAGCAGGTGTTATCATGGAACGACCATCACCAGTTGTCCTTGCAAGCTAAGAGAAAGGATGAATTAAACTCACATACAATCCCAGGGAAGTAGTACATCTTCCTAAATAAATTCATATTAGTAGGAACATTATTTTGAAAGTCTTCCTTTCCTCCCATATGTAATAAAGTTTGAAGAAAGTAGTTAGTAAGAAATACGGAGGTGAGAGTATAGCTCAGTGTGAGAGCAGGTGCTTGGCATGAGTGAGGTTGATTGATTCCCAGCACCCCTCAACAAAAAGAGAGAGAGAGAGAGAGACAGAAAAATGACAAGTTACATAACATTCTGCTAGATTACACATTAAGTTGACGTGAAATTCTCCCAGGTTCTGCATTAGGTTGTATGGGACAGTAGTATTCTGTAGTGTAAGGACTCTGCTTTAGAGAGAAGGGAGAAAGTTGCCTCCTTCTTATTTTTGTTTTTTTAATCTACTGTGGGCAGGACACCCTACCAAGCACTTTACGTTGAATTCTCTCCTTTGATTCTCAATGGCCCTGTTTTGCATTTAAAGAAACTGAGGCCTAGGAAGGCCTAGTCCCTTTGTGGAGGTTA
Organism: Graphiurus murinus; assembly: GCA_004027655.1. Classification (NCBI taxonomy): domain Eukaryota; kingdom Metazoa; phylum Chordata; class Mammalia; order Rodentia; family Gliridae; genus Graphiurus; species Graphiurus murinus. Next base: position 4,299 of record PVLC010023966.1, on the reverse strand, counting down.
CACAATAACTTTGGGCTAAATGGTGTTCCCTGAAATTCATAAGTTAAAATCCTAACTACCAGCACCACACAATGAAACTATATTCAGAAATAAGGGTTTTAAAGAGGTGGTTAGAGTTAGAGCAGAGACCTAATCTGACTATTGTCCTTATAAGAAGAAAAAGAGATGTCAGGAGAAGGCAGCCACTTGTAAGCCCGGGAGATACAAGCCTGCTGGCTCCTCAATCTCAGGGTTCATCCTCTAGAACTGGAGAAAGTATGTTTCTGTTTAAGCCACCAAGGCCACAACCATTTGATATGGCAGCCCCAGGAAACGAATGTAGCAGGCAATATGGCCTGAGTTGAAGTTCTGGACCTCACTTACTAGTATTTTAAATGTGTTACCTCACCTTTCTGTATCTTCGATTTTTTTTTTTTTCTACTCTAAAATGACAATTATATTAGTGAGGCCCTCCGCAACTTAGTGAGACTCTGTTTCAAAAATAAAGAATAAAAAAAAAATAGCACTGGGGTGTAGCTCAGAGGTAGAATCCCTCTGGGTTCAATCCCCAATACCACAAAAATAAATAAATAAATAAATAAATAATAAAATGGCTATTATAATTGACTCTACCTATAAGTTTGTGAGGATTAGGTTAATGATATATGTGAAAATTAGAAAAGGGCCACACAGCAGCAGTCAGTGGCTATTGATATGAGTGTGTGTGTGTGTGTGTGTGTGTGTGTGTGTGTGTGTGTGTGTATGCTTAGGTGCCTTTTATCCCTTGTAATTATGAGACCTTTAGTTTACCTGAATCTGTATATCTAGCATCTAGAATCTGAAAGTACATGTGGAATTTTTTAAGATGTCACAGATTTTTGGGGGGAGGACTGGGGATTGAACTTGGGGGCCATTCTACTTCCAAGCTCCCCCTGCCAACCCTTTTTATTTTTTATTTTGAAACAAGGCCTCCTAAATTGCTGAGGCTGACCTTGGACCTGGGATCCTCCTGCCTCAGGCTCCCAGTACTGGGATTAAAGGTGTCTGCCACCACGTCTGGCTTATTAAATTCTTATGGAGGAATTATCAAAAGGTCCCACAACTCTACAACAATGCAGTTTTCCTGTATTTTGACCCCAGGGGTTCTGATTCTATGAGGTCTGGGCCAGGACTTAACTCTGTTTTGTTTTGTATTGTTTTTTTTGCAGTACTGGGGATTGAACCCAGGGGCATTCTACCTCACAGCTATACCCCCAGCCCTATTTTTTATTCCTTATTTTGAAACAGAGTCTCACTAAGTTGTGGAGGGCCTCACCAAGTAGCTGAGGCTGGCCGAGAACCTGGATCCTCCTGTCTCATCCTCCCAAGTATTGATATTACAAGCGTGCGTCACCACTCCTGGCTTTAACTCTGTTTTTAAAAGCTCCTTGGATGATCCTGTATTGTCCCCCGTGCCGGACCCTCAACCAAGAGGACTCAATGGAGATGATAACCACGTGTTGCTGGTTCAAGCTTCTTTTATTGTACCTCTCTCTCTCTCTCTCTCTCTCTCTCTCTCTCTCTCTCTCTCTCTCTCTGTCTGTCTCTCTCTCTTTGTCTCTCTCTCTCTCTGAATCTCTGTATCTCTCTCTGGGACCGAGGACGTTACCCAAGCAGTAACAGTAACAGTAATCGTTCTCTTAACCCTGACAGTAACTGTCTCTCTGGCCGCAATCGTCTCTCTCACCCCACTCTTGTTCTCCGTAACCGTTCCCCTTAATCGTCCCTCTCCGTAACCGTTCCTCCTCTGGGCGAGAAGTGGAGTGCTCTTAAAGCCAAACAGGGTTTGAGCCACAAGGTACCTGCATACAGCTCTCACCTGGGAGCATTCTCAGGCCACGAGCCGGGTGTGCTGGTGCATGTGCTCTAGCATGGCGCAGCCCTTGGATGTTACCACCTGCAGCTGCTCCTGGCACTCTGTCAGGCACCATCTTGAGGCGAGGTCTCTCCAGGCCCGTGGGCTAAGACCCCAATAATCCTGTAGACCAAGAAGTGGAAAGTTAAATTCTTCTTCCTGCCCACCGAGAGTGCACTATTAAACCAGTCCTCTTAAATGCCTGCTGAGCACATACTCCTCTGAGGAATAATTAGACCACTTCCTTATTTGCTTGTCACACCCTTGGACTTTCCCATGTATCCAATGTTGACCTGGGCTTTCTTAAAATTGAATCCTGTCTCATCTCTAAAGAGACTCTGTTAAAGTTCTGGACTGTGGAGTTTCTAGCAATATGAAATCTGCCCTTTACCCTGTGGGACAGAGGCTATCCAGCGCTTTCAGTGCCAGTGGAGTAGCACCAGGTGCCTGCATTTCCCAGGGCAGGAGAGCATGTAGCTGTCTGTCCCCAGTGCTACTCTGAAAGCATGCCAGAATGCCCCCAGCCAGGAGCTGCACACCCTGCACACACCCACTCTCCTTACAGGGAATTGTTTAGAAAGGCAGCCCAGGCTAGCCAGGTGTGGTGGCACACACTTGTAATTCCAGTACTTGGGAGGTTGACAAAGGAGGATCACAGATTTGAGGCCAGTCTCAGAAATTTAATGAGGCCCTCAGAAAGGCAGCTGGGACCTCAGGAAGCACCCAACAGTGGTAAGGAAGCCAGGTAGAAGGAAGGGAGACAAGGGAAGGGGACCAACTTGAACATCTTATGTGGGGAGGAGGACAAGGATGTTCACTCTTAAAAGCCTTGGATATTTGTGTTTTATAATGTAAATAGTTTTATTTTATTCTGATGATAAAAATTCCACATTTGCTTCCCAAGGGAAAAAGATTTTATGCAGTCCAGGAAAATGTAAAGGAAGTGTGCTTTTTATATTCATGATGAATCCTGTTTTCTACTATTATTAATTATTCATGCTTGTTATTGATGCACTTCATTCTCTCTGAGTTACTTCAGAAAACAAGAGTGACCATTCATAGGCAGTGGCTCACACCTGTAATCCCAATACTTAGGAGGATGAGATAGGAAGATCTCAGATTCAAGACATGTATGGTGATTTAGCAAGACCCTGTTTCAAAATTTAAAAAATAAATAAATAAATGAACAAGGCTGGGCGTGTAGCTCGACACAGGGAGGACATAGGGCTAGGAAGAAAGGCTGCTGAGAGTAAAGATGGGGCCTGAGCGTGTGGAAGCTGGGCGTGCAGAGCTATGCTTGCCGGACTCAGGTGCCGTCTCTGTGTGGCCGCCCCCAGTGGAGTCTGTCTCTTCTCTGGACCAGTTTGAACCTTTCTGCCAAACGTGATATTCACAGTGACATGCTACTGATTTCACTTGATATTATTTAGATTTCATAAGGACTCAACAACCCATTGAGCGTTCTCCGAATTACCCCACCCTCTCTCCCCAACACCACCCTGTGTCTGTGGGCCAGATTGTCACATTGGAGAGAAGGGCTTGTTCCCAAAGGCCAGGACACATACTTGGCACTCCGGATCTGTGTAAGAGTGCCAGGTGCCAATGCCTTGGACACTGAGAAAGAACATGAGACAAAACTACAGAAAACAAGGGCAGCCAAATACTCTTAGAAACCAAAAACCTAAGCTGCACGTGGTGGCACACGCCTGCAATCCCAGTACTGGGAGGCTGAGACAGGAGGATCACAGTTTCCAGGCCAGCCTTGCAATGTAATGAGAACCTCACCAACTTAGCAAGACGATGTTTCAAAATAAAAAAGAGCTGGGGGTGTAAAACACCACTTGGGTTCAATCCCCAATATGAAAATGAAAGGAAGGGAGGGGAAGAAAGAGAGAGAGAGAGGAACAAAAAAGAGTAAGAAAGAAAGGAGAGAGAGGAAGAAGGAAGGAAGGAAGGAAGGAACGAACGAACAAACAAACAAGCTGGGCGTGGTGGCTCAGGCTGGTAATCCCGGTACTTGGGAGGCTGAAACTGGAGGATCTAGTTTCGCAGCAGGCCTCAGCTACTTAGTGAGACCCTGTTTCAAAGTAAAGAATAAAAATAGGACTGAGGGTGTGGCTCAGAGATAGAATGCCCCTGGATTCAATCCCCAGTGCTGGAAAAAAAAGAAAAGAAATGAGAATTAATTTTTTAATTAAAAAATTTTTTAAAAATTTTACTTGTAGTGCGCCGGGCGTGGTGGCGCACGCTTGTAATCCCAGCATTCGGGAGGCTGAGACCGGAGGATCCGGGTTCGAGGCCAGCCTCAGCTACCTAGTGAGGCACGCCCCAACTTAGTGAGACCCGGTTTCAAAATAAAGAATAAAAAATAGGGCTAGGGGTATAGCTCGGAGGTAGAATGCCCCTGAGTTCAATCCCCAGTACCA
>PVLC010023965.1:0-25141 GCA_004027655.1 Graphiurus murinus | reverse complement strand
TCGGTACTGGGGATTGAACTCAGGGGCATTCTACCTCCGAGCTACACCCCCAGTCCTATTTTTTATTCTTTATTTTGAAACCGAGTCTCACTAAGTTGCGGAGTGCCTCACTAGGTAGCTGAGGCTGGCCGCGAACCCGGATCCTCCGGTCTCAGCCTCCCGAATGCTGGGATTACAAGCGTGCGCCACCACGCCCGGCGAGTGTGAAATCTTATTATACTAGTTTGTACATGGTTTGGCTAGGTTTAAAAAGGACAATAAAGAAGGAACTACTAAGTACCAGGAATGAGATGTGTAACTAATTCAAGTTGGTCAGTCCCTATCAGGCTTAGGATTCAAAACTTGAGAAACCCTTTGAAAATGGTTATTCCCAAGTAACACAGTTAAATGCTGTGGGTCTCTGTACTGTATAGTTTTTCTGTTGGTAAACGGGGAAGAATATACTTAAAATGAGTTGGTACCAGCACAGACCCATAAAGTAGTGCTTTTCTCACTCTACCTTATATTATCCTTTGGGATGGGACTGAAAGGGAGACCCTTATGATTGCTTTGAGGGGAAATGGAGAATATTAGGCACTGGGGAAGTTAATAAAACAAGCAACAGTTTTTTCCAGCATTAAGGGTAAGTAATGGGAAATCATATAAAGAACATGACTTAAGTTCTTTCTAAGGCTGAGAGATCCTTTAGGCCCTTTCTCTCTCTTTTTTTTTTTTGCGGTACTGGGGATTGAACACAGGGGCATTCTACCTCCGAGCTACACCCCCAGCTCTATTTTTTATTCTTTATTTTGAAACAGGGTCTCACTAACTTGCGGAGTGCCTCACTAGGTAGCTGAGGCTGGCCTTGAACCCGGATCCTCCGGTCTCAGCCTCCCAAATGCTGGGATTACAAGCATGCGCCACCATGCCCAGCTCCTTTAGGTCTTTTCTGAGGTCACCTCACATATTACAATGTCTCAAAGAGAAAACTACATACACAGAGGCATTCATTGTGTATTTATGTATATGTGTATATATATATATATTATTATTTCTTTTGTGTGTGTGTGTGGTACTGAGTATTGAACCCAAAGGCATTCTACTTTCAAGCTACACCCAGCCCAATTTTATTTCTTATTTGGAAAAAGGATCTCACTAGGTTGATGAGAGTCTCACTACTTGTTGAGGCTGTCCTCAGACCTGTGATCCTCCTGTCTCAGCCTCTCAAATACTGGGATTACAGGCATGTAATCCTGTAATGTTGGGCCACCATGCCCAACTTACTCTTTCTCTCTCTCTCCTTCCTTCCTTTCTTTTTTTTTCTTTTTTCTTTTTTTTTTTTGTGGTATTGGATATTGAACCAAGGGGTATTCTACCTCCAAGCTATACCTCCAGCCCCCTTTCTCCCTCCCTCCGTCCCTCCTTTCCTTCCTTCCTTTTGTACTGAGGGTGGAACCCAGGAGCATTCTACCTCTGGGCTACATCCCCAAGCCTATTTTGTTTTTTTAATTCTTTATTTTTGAAACAGAGTCTCAGTTGCGGAGGGCTTTGCTAAGTAGCTGAGGCTGGCTGTGAACCTGTGATCCTCCTGTCTCATCCTCCCAAGTACTGGGATTACAAGTATGCGGCACCACACCTGGCTTTTATTCTTTATTTTGAAATAGGGTTTCACTAAGTTGTGGAAGGCCTCCCTAAGTAGCTGAGGCTGGCTGTGAACCTGCAATCCTCCTGTCAGCCTCCCAAATACTGAGATTATAAGCATGCACCACGCCCAGCTTATTATTTCTTAAAAATACAAAACATTCCTTGTGCCGGGTCAGGCATAAGCTACCCATATCTTTCAATAGTTTCAGAAAGGTAGCCAGAAGATACCCATTCTTTTATGTTACTATAAATATATGTTTGAATCTTTCAAAAATGCCCAAATTCTAGCAAACTTCTGGGAGGGAGCAGTACCTGTCTCAGACACACCTATTTGTTCCCCTTTACCACCTATTCAGGATTCAAAATGAAATCAGCAACAATGAAATTAAAGTAATTGAATAGGTGCCATTTTTTAAAATGAGGAAAAATATCCAATGATTGCAAAACCCACAAATTTGATTATTCCACAAGAGGCCATGCATGGAGCAAACTTACTCCGCTGAAAAGATTATAGCAAAACAAAATAAAACAAAAAATAAAAAGGAGAGATATAGATCACACAGAAGTACCTAAAAATCTGCCTTCTCTTGTGAGAGCTAGAAGAAAAGGCTTCTTTGGAGAGTCTGTTGGTTAACATAAACAAACAAACAAACAAACGAACAAAAAAAAACAACAAAAAATAAAAGTATCATTACAGGATTATATTAACCTCACTGAGAAAGCTCAATGAAAAGCAGGGAACATGCTAAGTGGTACTAACCTGATGTCATTTAGATATCCGTTCTGGCCAGTCTAGGTGAGGGGGAAAAAATGGAAAATAACTTATAAGAAAACAGCATGGCATAACCAAAAAGGATGTCCATGATGCTATGAATACCCAAGGTTCTCAAACCAAAGCTCACCCCACCAGCAGGGAAAGAGGGAGCAGGGACAGAATGATCCACACCCACATACCCAATCTGACTTCTCACCTTAAATGGAAAGAGCATTTAGCTTTTTTAGGCTTCCCATAGAGTATTTAAAAGAGAGGCTGATAAAGGGAAGAGTATGAAAAAGATTAAGAAGAAAGTTATTAACCTAATTGCTATTTCCTTTTTAGCTTGAAGTTTATTGCTCTAGAAGTAAGCTGAGCATAATAATTGATGTACTTGATCCTAAGAGGTATGTTCGGAGGAAGGGAAAAATAAATAAATGTCTTTTTTTTTTTTTAAGTCAACCTCAATGACTATTCCTTTTCTGTTCTCTACATTGGCCAAAATGAAAGACATTGTGACCTGAGACCCAAGGAGAGTGGGATACTGGGGAAGCAGGTACTTTTTAGAGCCTAGAAAAAATGAGAAAATTTAAAGTCTGAAATATTCCCACTGGTGATCATTTTCTGACAAAGCCACTGAGCTGAGTGAAGTGAGTATTATCCTGGATTCCCAAGACTTAGAAAAAGGTAATTGGAGTGTCCAGCTGCTAAGCAGAGTGGGCTCATCACAGAGCAGAGCCTATGTTGGACAGCTGTCAGGCTCCAGAGAAGGCTACAGTAGCAGCATTTCCATCCGAACACCTTTCCTGCCACTTCCCTTTCATTCATTTATTTATTTATTTTTTTGGCTTGCCTCCTGTATCTACCCCACCTCCCAAATCTACAACTCCACCCTTAATCACTCCCTTTGACTAGCCAGGCTCCTTTCCACATGATATCTCTGGAGGAATAGTACAACTCCATCCTTAATCACTCCCTTTGACTAGCCAGGCTCCTTTCCACATGATATCTCTGGAGGAATAGTAGGTTCTGGCCATTTTTCCTTGTATAGACCTTCTAAGATTCCTAAGACCTCTATTACAACAAGAGCTAAGAAGTGCTGAAACGAAAGTGATAAACCCACAAGGATTTAACAGAGAGATATATTAGTAGAGGCTTGAGAGACTAGGAATCAGGAGAAAAAAGGAGAGAAGAGCTAACTTTGCTTTTGTTATGGCTGTAGATAGATATATTCCACTGTTGTTAACTAGGCCCAATATCCTATTGTAAGTTGCCCGTGCTTTCAGAACAGCTGTAGCTTTGCTAAGGGCTGGCATATTGGAACGGTCATTTTACATGTGTTAGTGATGCAGAGGAATATATTATAGATAGTAAGCTAGGTTATATTATTATTGGGGCTTCTTAATCTGAAGAGCCCAGAGCAGAATAAGCTATCAAGAGGTGGTTTACATTAAGGGTTAAGAACATAGACTCTGAACCAGACTGCCTATTAAATTAAAATACCTATTCTTTCACTAACCAGTAATGTGACTTTAGGTGTTTACTTAATTTTTCTGTGCCTCAGTTTCTCATTTATAAAAATGGGGAGAATAATGTAACTTATTTCATATGCCTAGTATGAGGATTATACAGTTAATCTATATAAAGTGCTAAGAACAATCCTGAAAGATCATAAGTACTGCCTAAGTGTTTGCTATTATTACCACCAATCTTCTCTGTCCATAATTTAGGGTCATTACTGGCCACAACGGTGTACCAATATCTCTCCTCTCATTCCACCCAAATAGTTTGCAGGTAAAAGTAGAGACCTTCTCTTTGGGCTATGGTGGGATCATTTGGAGGATGAACTTTTCTGATTTAGAAGTTTATAAAACAGAAGGTAAGAAGATTCATTTTTCCTTGGACTCTAAGCCAGAAAGCTTATCAATGTATCAGTCCCCAGAGAAGATTCTTAGAAGCACTTGACTCACTTGAAACAATAAAGCCAGTGCATAGAGAAGTTCAGTTTTTAGTTATAGACAGTATTTTATTGAATAAGTGATGATGAAAAGAAACATATACATGAAATTTGTGTGTGTGTGTGTGTGTGTGTGTGTGTATGTGTGTCTTGCTGAGAGAGGAGAGAGTGGGGGAATAGGAGGTGAGAAGTTTCTAAGACTATTGATTTAGACTTCCTTTGTTGCTATATGGAACCTATATTTCCTGGGGAGATCTTCCCTGCCCTCCAGTTCTGAGGATTACCACTGAGCTATATCTCCATCCCTTTTTATTTTGAGATAGGGTCTCAATAAATTGTCTAGGTTGGACTTGAACTTGCAATCCTCCTGCCTCAGCCTCCTGAGTAGCTAGGATTACAGACATGGGCCACCACACCCTATTAAATTTATCTCTTGACTACTCATATCCTTCCTGAGTTTCTGTTATACATCTCTTCAACTGGTTGGCAAGGGCAGCAGATACAGGGGATACCAAGTATATGATGTGGCCCACAATTACTAAGGATAAAACTGTCTAAATTGATTCACATTGCCTTTTGGACCACAGAGTCAGTCCTAGGAAGCGAGGTAAGAAATATAGGAAGAAGACTTCCCATTCAGGTAGTTATTGGAGGAAACAGGGGTACTCTCAGTACATGTGGAATGTGGAGCTTGCAGAGGATGGATGCCAGAACAGAGCTCTAACAATCACCAACATATCCTAAAAATGAGGCTGGTCAAACAAGATGAATGTAGAGCCTGTATGGACACCAAGTCTTCTACTTAGAAGCAAAGATGCCTAAAACAGATAGTGAGTGCTGAAGAGGGTAAATGGGAGAAGGGTTTGACAGGCAAGATTCAGGGCCCTTCCATCAGCCCTGGCAAAACCATATCTATTTTCACTCTAGTCATATTTACCAAATTCAGCCACTCCAAGTTTCAGTTCTCTTTGTATATAATAGATAAGAACTTATTAAAAATAATACAAAGAAAAACCTGCAGCTTCCTAATAAGCCACATTTAATTTCAGAGGTCAAATCTGGGACTGGCTGATGTTGGTTGAAAAAACAAACAAACAAACAAAAAAACCCAACAACATTTATGGAGGGTTCATTCCATTCACAGTTCCAAAGATTAAGAGCTAAAAGCTATGGGCTGACAACTCTCAGAAGCTACACTTACCTCTCGGGCAAATATTCTCTCTCGGACCCTTTGATATTCCTCCTCTCTCTCTTCTATTGACTTGCTCCTCCTTCCATCCTGCAATGGAACTCTGATCTAGATCGATGAGCAGAATTAAGCTAGTTAAGTTCTCCTCGTACTGCAAGCTCACTGCACACCAGCAAGGAAGAGAAACCGGGAAAGTTTATAGTTGCCATCAAAAAAATGGAAAAAAAAGAAATAAAATTTCCAGTCCTGGACAGGTTTTACTGGGTACATCTGACCATGCAGTTTGGGAGAGCAGGTTTTCTGGATGGTTGAGGACACTCCATCTTCCCACCCCACCCCCAGAGTATCAAGAAAAACAACTATTTATAAGGATTAGGGTTGCTTCTGTGTAGTAATCAGGTACTATCCAGTCAGTAAGGATCAAGAAAATAGCCCTAAGAAAATAAACAACATTGCTTTAGAGGGAAAGAAAGGGATAGAAGGCAGCTAGAGAGGGAGAAGAAACAGGTGTTTAGCAGAGCTGATGTAGAGAAGGAGGTTACAGAACTGGCAGTACCCTTCTTTAGTCACTAATGCCGTGGCCTAAAGACCCAAGTCACACACGGCTTAGCAAAGAGGGCCTTGGAAATGAAATCCCAAGGGCGAAGCTAAACTTATCTTAATTATAGCAATGGAAGGACAGCAAGGAGAGAAATTATAGAAACAGAGAACAAGAAAACAAAGAAACACAAAGAGAAGAGGAAGAAAAGAACGGAATACAAAGAAAGACGGGCAGATTAAAGAACAGATAAATGAAGTATAGTGAAGGGAGGGGAGAGACAGACAGAAAGGAGAAAAGAAGGAAATAGAATATAGAGAACCTTATGTTCTTGACAAATGCAGAGGTGACTATCAGGGATGTCTGGTTAGATCACCACCTTTAGCTATTCACCACCTAACTCTTCAGTCACTACCTTTTCCTCTCCTAACATACCATTTGTGAACACTGTCCTAGGGAGGGTGTAACAGAGGACCTTTTCCCATATCTCTCAGAAAGACAAGGATCTCTGAGACAGAAATCATCAAATGAATGTCACTAGGCTATAGATGATCCTGACCTTTAATCTAGAGGCTTTGAAAGCTTCAGATGAAGCAACCAAAGAGCCTGCTGCTCTGGGCTGATGCTCCTGATTTTCACCAGTCTCCAAAGGCACCCACAACTGCAGGAGTCTCTTCTCTGAGTAGATTCAGTTCTCACTTCTCACTATCCTTAAGAACCCATATCCTCCTAACTTCTACAAATTTCATTCCAAGAAGACATAGGACCTCAAGGAGCTATATTGTCCTCAGCCTCTAACACTGGTAAATCAATGGAAGAGTAGAAAGAGCACAACAGGCTATGGGGTCAGGCAAAACCTCAGCACTGTCACCTCCTAGTGATGTGACTTCAGGCAAGCAACCTAGCATCTCGTAGCATAGTTTATGTGTAACATGGGGCTAATAACCCCATATACATTGGGTTTGGAGCGGGTTAAAGGAAATAATGCATATAATGTGTTCAGAACAGAGTCTTGTTTAGGAAGAACACTCAATAAAATAATAATACTATACTTATTATTAATATGACAGACAGAAAGTACACCGAGTCTACCCTATTATGGATTAAGCCTGAAGCTGAGAGATGAAAAGTTCATAATAGGGACAGATTCTACACCACTCGAATGTACCTCTAGGCCTGAATAATTCCTGATCCACAGAAAAAGGGTTCTGGGAACATGGAGAGAAGGGCATCAGGATGGAAAGGCTCTTTCTTATTTAAAATTTTATTTGTATTTTTGTATGTCTCATTATTTTCAATCAGACTCAGTGTGTTTGTCCATATTAGATAAGGATACTTTTCTTAAAAGGATTCTTCTAATATTTAAGTAGCAAGCAAGAAAGGTCCTGGTCTCAAGACCATATAATATCCCAAGAAAACTAATTTTGACTCTAAAGGTAAGATATTATTATAATTATCACTAGTTAGGAAGATTTATATTGACTCCGTCCAACCATGATTTTCAAACCTAATCCCATTTGGAGGCCACCAGGAATAGGCTGGATCTAAATTCTCCAACTAGCTAGGAAAACCCACAAACAATCAAGTACTATCTATAAGGTGGGCCACTGGTCAAGGCAACAGGCCTATAAATGAAGGGCTGGGACAGGTTGTTCCTTTGGTATTCCCCAGGAGTGGATCACAAAGGTAAAACTGCCTGGGAGTCCCAGCATCAAAAGTCAAATTAACTCACTCACCTTGGTGGTAGGAATTGGGAAAAGATTAAGGAGTGTGCAGAAAAGGATCAGAGACACCTTTATAATTAGTTAAATCAGACTACAACTTTGCCAGGTCAAGGCTAGCCCTGAGCTAAGATAAGAGTGGAAATGGGATAAAGTAGCTTTTAGTGGTTCCCAAAGAAATTATTGATTATTAATGTATAAAAGAATGAAACCATTAGTTGGATCACAGCTGAGGCAGGAAGGGACCTTGCTTTTTTCAAAATGACATGGAGTCAGAAGTCAGTGGTAGTCTAGGCCAAATGAGATCACCCAGCAAACCTCAGCACCATGTCTCTCTGGGGCTAAGAGGGTGGCATCCAGCTCAACAAGTGTAGTCAGTCCTCAATATTAAGCAAAAGCCAACTCAGCACAGCTCAATACATTTTTCCATTATAAGATATTTTGAGTTTTTTACATCTCACAAAACTTCTTTTCCCTTCCCAGTTTCTCTTACTGCAGTCTCTCTATAGGCCCACCCTTTTCCATTCTTCACCTGGTTATCATCTCGGTCCATGCTGGCATCGTCTCTCTTGAGAATAAACCTCTGTTGAAATTCTGTATTCTTCTCATCCTTTATATGTTCTGAGAACCTCTGTTCAGGGCTGGGATTTGGAAAGAAATGTAAAAGGAAGGAAGGAAAAAGATCCTTTTGTTAGGAAGGACACTTCCTAGGTATAACTTTTTGGTTTTTTTGGTGGGTGGTACTGGGGATTGAACTCAGGGGCATCTACCTCTGAGCTACACCCCCAGTCCTATTTTTTATTCTTTATTTTGAAACAGGGTCTTACTAAGTTGTGGAGGGCCTCACTAAGCAGCTGAGGCTGGCCGCGAACCTGGGTCCTCCGGTTTCAGCCTCCCAAATGCTGAGATTAAAACCGTGTGCCACCACGCCCAGCTGGTATAACTTTTTAAAATTCTATAATCCTCACTCAGGAAACTACTGGAGTTGGACATCCCCAAAGTCTTATGAATTGTGTGTGTGTGTGTGTGTGTGTGTGTGTGATACTGGGGATTGAACTGAGAGGCATTCTACCTCTGAGCTACACCCCAGTCCTATTTTATTTTTACTTTGAAACACAGTCTTGCTAGGTTGATGAGAGTGTCACTACTTGCTGAGGCTGTCCTCAAACCTGTGATCCTCCTATCTTAGCCTCAAGTACTGGGATTACAAGCATGCACCACCATGTCCAGCTATACATGAAGGTTTTAATGAAATCTCCATTCTCTATATACTTTTTTTTGGTACTGGGGATTGAACCTAGGGGCATTCTACCTCCAAGCTACACCCCCAATCCTATTTTTTATTCTTTATTTTGAAACAGGGTCTCACTAAGTTGCTGAGGCTGGCTGAAAACCTGTGATCCTCCTGTCTCAGCCTCCCAAGTACTGGGCTTGTAAGTGTCACCACCACGCCTGGCTTAAAAGTAGGAATTGTTGATACAATCCCCTCCCCTCAGAAGAGACAGTTTGATCCTAAACTTTCCTCTTCTACCCTAGCAAATTATCCCAGGAAAGTATTCCCAGTCCATGGTTTTCTCCCTTACATTCTTGTGTTGCTGGTTTTGTTGATGATGACAGCTTTCCCAGTTTGATCAACATTGTGGTCCATCCCAAAGTAGGCAGCTACCCGGTGTAATAGCATCCGGTGATATGAGGTCATCTGAGGGAACTTCTTGAACTGGTTACTGAAGGGAAATCCATTGGGAAAAGTGAAATAAGACAATCAACAGCCAACTATAATTTTTCATACTAGTGTCAAGAGGAGAATTTCTTAGGAGAAATAGATATATCATATGGAAGACAGATATTTACTCAGTGGGAACCCAAAAGGTTTCTCTCAGTATTTTGCAGATTACTCTGATCTACTATCCTAATTAAGACTACTTCTTTAAGGCCTTGGTCTCACTTGGAAGATGTTTGAAAAAGGAAAAAATAAAACTTAAGAATAGTAAAATCTGGGACAGGACCTAGCTGCTGAAAAGAAACAAATTGTTTTCAACTCAAATCTATGCAATACTTAAAACCTCACTTTGTTTTCACATATACACTTTTTAGCCATTCTGATTGTTTTCCCCAAACTCCTTTTGTTCCCCAGTGAGTAATTATTTCAAAACTCTCATTTTGAGGGAAAGATGAAAGAGGAATATCCTAAAATTGTACCTAAATTTCTTTCCAGTGCCCCCTCCCACCTCTAAGTGTATATTTCATACAAGTAACTTACTTGTTGTCATTAATAAATTCCAGAATCTCCTGTTCTAATTTTAGCAGCATCATTCTGTCCCTGTTTAAAAAAGATTAAAATAAAACAAAACACAGCCCTCCCATAGACATTGGAAGCAGGGATTGAAAACAGCTTGTTCACTACAAAAGCTGAAGGGAAAGATATATCCAAATTCCAATAATTGGCTGTAATACAAAGGCTGCTGAGCCTCACTAACCTATTCTAATATATATATATATATATATTTTTTGCCCTACTGGGGATGGAACCCAGGGGCATTCTACCTCTGAGCTACACCCCCAGTTCTATTTTTTTTATTCTTTATTTTGAAACAGGTTCTCACTAAGTTGCAGAGGGCCTCACTAAGTAGCTGACGCTAGCCGCGAACCTGGATCCTCCTGTCTTATTAGCCTCCCAAGTACTGGGATTACAAGCGTGTACCACCACGCCCGGCTTTCCTATAATATTTTGAAAAAGAAAACAACCCAAGTATATATTTTGCAGACCCCTCCTAATCATGAACTTTGTTATCCATATCAAACATTTGAATATTAGAAGCATATTCATGTACACATACTTTATACTTATAAATCTAGTCATCATTCTACATCCCATCTGTTTGTTCACAGAATCTTAAAGCAATTATGATTTAGCTTATGTAGAAATCAATTATCTCTTTCTTCTGTGCATTTTAATCTGTGGTCACAAGTCTTCAAATTTCTTTGTCTCTGCATTTTTCTTCCACAGATTTTTTCTCAACTCTTTCTAAAGCAGAATCCTCAGTGCGAGGGTATTCTGAATCCCTCACAGAATATAAAACTATGCTTGAGAAAGACTGGGAGAAGGGATGGACATCCTAGATTCTAATAGTGGAAAAATTCTGGGAAGTTGCTCAGCCTCTTGGAATCCTGCTGGCCACTAACCCTTTTCCCTCTTATATCAATCACGTTATTACCTTGGGTTCTTTTTCAGTGTATTTACAAGAAATTCATGTAGATCTATTCCAGTGGAGTCTGTATATTCTTGGCTGGAATCTAGAACCACCACAACAAAAGAAACATAATAAATTAAACTGTCTTGCATGGTATCTAATCCCAAGTAAAAGTCCACAACCTGATCAGAAAAGTTGAGAATAGGAAAGCAGAATCAAACTTTATGGGTTTTAGCAAAAAAATCCAGAATAACCTTGATTGCCAGCTCCTTCAAATATCCCCCTCACAAAAATAGAATGAAGAATATGGGTCACAGTATTGTATCAATATTAACACTGAAATGTCACCTATCATTAAAAAGTATTTACTTAATGTCCTGATCAAAATAAAGCATATTTTATTCTACCTAAAGAACATAAATTACAAGAAAAGGCAGTCTGGGCTGAAGTTTCCAGAATCTCAGTATAGATATACCCAAATACTGATTATTTTTAATGCCAAGGTTGCCTTTTCTTGTCAGCTATCATTTTTAAAGACTATGTCTTTTTGCTACCAGACCAAAATTTAAAGCCAAAGAAAGTCTAAAAATTAAAGGCAGGTCAGTATTTAAAAAAAGAAAAGAGCCAGGTGCGGTAGCACACACCTGTAATCCCACTACTTGGGAGGCTGAGACAGGAGGATCGTAATTTCAAGGCCAGCCTCAGCAATTAGCAAGACTGTTTCCAAATAAAACTAAAATAGGGCTGAGGTGTAGCCTGGAGGTGTAAGGCTCCTGGGTTCCATCTCTAGTATAAAAAAAAGAAGAAAGAAAAAAATCATTCCAGCCATCTCCAAACCAAAATATAAATGTTATCTAGAGGGTCTGATATCATGATTATCCATATCTTCCTCCCTCCCTGCCTCCCTTCCTTCTCTTCTTCTTTCTTCTTCTTCTTCTTCTTTCTCTCTCTCCCTCCCCCCCCTCCCTCCTTCCCTCCCTCTCTCCCTCTCCCTCCCCCTTTCTCCCCCCCCTCTCGTGGTACTGGGGACTAACTCAGGGGCATTCTACCTCTGAGCTACACCCCCAGCCCCATTTTTTCTTTATTTTTTTGAAACAGGGTCTCACTAAGTTGCGGAGTGCCTCACTAGGTAGCTGAGGCTGGCCATGAACCCGGATCCTCCGGTCTCAGCCTCCCGAATGCTGGGATTACCAGCATGCGCCACCACACCTGCCTTCCAGTCCTATTTTTTTTTTTTTTTTTATTTTGAAACAGGGTCTGGCTAGGTTTATGAGAGTCTCACTACTTGCTGAGGCTGTCCTCAAACCTGAGATACTCCTGTCTCAGCCTCCCAAATACTGGGATTACAGGTGTGTGCCACCATACTCAGCTCAATGTCATCATTCATTCCAGAGGACAAATAAAATCAGAATTGACAACACTGTCTTCCTTGGGTAGTGCTAATTTAGACTGAGTAGCTCTCTATGGCATGTGAGCCCTTAAAAAAGTATTGGTTAAAGAAGAAAAGAAAGTGAACTAGTTAGGCACTTCCCTAAGCAACTAAGTCAGCAAGACGCTATAAATTGTTGGGCCAGTAAGGTCAGCAGGTGCCAGGTTTCAGGATGAAAAGGAAGAGATCTGCAGAGCCAGGTGCTAAGACAGATGAGACACAGAAAGTCCTCACCTCTGGACAACATCTTCCTTGGGACCTTTTCTTTGCTTTTGTCCTTGTCTTCCTTTTCAGAGACATCCTTTGTAGACTTTTCTTCCTCCTTGTCAGAAGGGCAGCTGATGTGCAACTGAATTATATCCTTAAACAAGGGGAAAGAGGAAAAAAGATTTTAACTGTCTTACAATGCCCTCGGAATCCCAACAAAGGCAAAACTTAGGGTGGTAGCTTTATCTTATAGACAAATATATTTTGTTAATTAATTTTTTTTTTCATTTTTGTTCTACCAAGAAGGCAGAGGTGAAGCTTTTCTGGACACCAGTCACAGCCTACTATAGCAAAAGCTGAAGTTACACTGGCTGTTCTTTAAGAACTGGATGGTTAACCAGGCCTGTCTTGGGAGGCTGAGATGAGAGGATCGTAGGTTCAAGGCCAGCCTCATAAATTTAGTGAGACTCTCAGCAACCTAGCAGGACCCTGTTTCTTTCCTTTTTTTTTTTTTTTTTGGTACTGGAGACTGAATTTAGGGGCATTCTACCTCTGAATTACACCCTGAGTCCTATTTTTATTTTGAAACATGGTATTGCTAGGTTGATGAGAGTCACACAACTTGCTGAGGTTGTCCTTCAACCTGTGATCTTCCTGTCTCAGCCTTCCAAGTACTGGGATTCCAAGTGTGTGCCACCACAACTGGCTGGGACCCTGTTTCAAAATAAAAACTAAAAAGGGTCTGGGAGTGTAGCTTGGAGGTAGAATGTCCCTGGGTTCAATCCTCAGCACATACAAAAAAACTGGATGGTAATAGTTCTAACCACCGTAAAAAATGGTTCTATTACTGGAAGAACTGGACGGTAATGGTTCTAACACACTAGAAAGGTATGGGTGGGGAAAAAAGAAACAGCCTGGGATTTTCTTGTCTGTATTGTCCCAGTACTTGGGAGGCTAAGACAGGAGGATCACAGGTTCAAAGTGAGTTTCAACAGTTTATCAAGACTCACACCAAACTAAAGAGACCCTATTTCAAAACAAAAACTAAAAGAAGGGTTGGGGATGTAGCTCTGAGGTAGAATGTCCCTGACTTCAATTCCCAGTAAAAACACACACACACATGCATAGCTCTCTTCTCTAATTTTCAAGTCTGATGTTGATACTGTGATTGCTATACTATACTACACCAAATAGCTACCAAGCTCAAAAGCTACACTTACTCTTGAAACAACCTACCTGGGTTTCTAGTGGCCCATCAGCAAATGGAGTGGAGGACTCCTCACATACTGCCAGACTCCGTACCAACTTCAGCTTGGAATTTGACTGAAAAACAAAATAAACATACAAAACACACATACACACAAAACAAAACAAAAACAAAAACAAAAACACACCCATATATCCCCTTGATGACCATTCAGAAAACATCCTCTTTGGCTCTGTTAGTTATTGTTTCCATTAAATAGGGTTTTTGTTTTTGTTTCTGTTTTTCCAAATAGGTTCTACCTGCCAGTTCCTGGTTCAATTGAAAGGTAATTCTCCTGTTTCCAACAGTAGACATGTAAACATAAATTACTACCTAAACAGATGGTTGCAAAACCACTTCACTTAGCTTCCTTCTCTTTCTAGCCTAGTGTTCCAATTTCAGACTCAAAAGTTTATACCAACCAGCATATACTATAGAAAGACACTGAACTTGAGAGTCAGAAGTCTTAAGTTTAATTCCTGGCTTTTAACTTATAAGCTATAAGACTGGGCAGACTTCTTGATCTCTCTGGGTTTCTACCTTAAAAAGTTGAGATAAAATATCTAAAAGAGCCAGGCATGGTGGTGCTCGCTTGTAATTCCATACTTGGGAGGCTGAGACAGAAGCATCACAGATTTGCAACCTACTTAGTGAGGCCCTCTGCAACTTAATGAGACCCTGTTTCAAAATAAAGAATGAAAAATAGGCCTGGGGGTATAGCTCGGAGGTAGAATGCCTGTGGGTTCAATACCCAGTGATGAAAAAAACCAAAACATAACACTAAAAGGCTATTGTGAGACAGGAAGATCTGGGTTCATGGCCAGCCTCAGCTACTTAGTGAGGCCCTCTGCAACTTAGTGAGACCCTGTTTCAAAAATAAAGAATAAAAAATAGGACTGAGGGTGTAGCTCAGAGGTAGAATGCCCCTGGGTTCAATCCCCAGTACTGCCAAAAAAAAAGGCTATTGTGAATATTAGATGAAAATGTGCTTAGTATTCAGTAGACAATAAATTCTAAATGACTCTAAACTTGAGATGGAAAGAAGTATCTAAGAAAAAAGAAGAGAAATAAAAAAAAATTTCATAATATTTGGGATTTAGTGAAATAAAAAGCTAATCCACCTGCTTTACTTCTGTTGGCTGGTGAATCTCAAAATGATCTAAACTACACTATGCAAATCACTGCTCTCCTAGGGATCCTTGAAGCCAAAAACTATGAAGTGACTCATTAGAAATCTGTTTATAAACATTTACTGAGAATACCTACAATAAAACTAAGGTTTACAGTGAATACAAAAGCAGTAAGCATGGTATGTGTACTGCAGATAGGGCAATATAAGAAAAGAACTTGTGAGTCTGAAGAAATAACTGCAAGCCTAATTCTGTCACTAACATTTGAGTGTCCTTGTTAAGCTATTCAATCTCTGTAGCCCAAGTTTCCTCACTGCAAAATGGGGCTGTCTTATCTAAAAAAGTTTGGGAGAACCTAAAATAATTCGAATACCCTCTATTCTAAATGTTAATGTCAAGGCCATTGCTGTAGATTAGGCCATTGGAAGCATGACACAGAGCCAACTTATCATACTTCTTCACCTTCTTTAAAACCAAGCCACAAACTGGCTGGACTACTCCCAAATTCTATCTTTTATTTTCTGGGGAGAAGGAGAAAGGCACCCTTAATTATTACTTTCTGATGACAATTCTTCCCACTGCAAGAAAAGTATACTTTACTGTCCCCCAGATAAATTTATAAACTATCACATATTAACACATATAGTCTTCCTTGATAACTAAGCTTAAAATAGTCTGTGATATGCTGATTTTCCCAGATAATGATTAAAAACAAAATCTTCAGCCAGGCGTGGTGGTTCACACTTGTAATACCAGTACTTGGAAGGCTGAGACAGGAGGATCACGGGTTCGTGGCCAGCCTCAGCTATTTAGTGAGGCCCTCTGCAACTTAGTGAGACCCTGTTTTGAAATAAAGAATAAAAATTAAGAGCTGGAGATGTAGCTTGGAGGTAGAATGCCTTTGGGTTCCATTCCTAGTACAGCAAAAACAAAACAAAACCCAAAATCTTCAATGTAAAAAGTAAAAACATTAAAAAAATAAAAGCTTGTATTTTTAGGATGCCCAAAAATATTGAATCATTTCTACTAATGGGGTACAATTTACATAGGGAAAAAATTAAGAACATAAAGGGGAATCTCAAAACTCAACTAATAGCCATTCTCGTAGAAAAACTGGCATTTTAGCACAACCAGTACCAAATTCTTTCAGGCTCTATGCAAGGCTCCAGTTGAGTGTTCTTTCAGGTATCAAAAATAGACTAGGACTGAACTAGAGATAATGGAGAAAAATGAAGCCAGACCTTCCATTAGGAAATGTGTGCATGTGTATATGCAACTGTGTATACACACATTTAAGTATGTGATGCATATTCCTAATTAGAATATAAAGTGCAAGCAAGAAAACTCTGCCTATATATAATCTTAATAAACTAGATAATGGTGGTATTTCCATTTGTGAAATGTATTACCAATAACATTAGAAAATAAGCAACACAATCATAATGCACCAATAAGAAAAAAAAAAAAAAAAAGCAATAGAAGAAGGGCTCTCACCTTGGCTCTTTTCCTGGCATGACCATGGTTGGATGTCCGCCTCTGTTAGAAGGGGATTGGAAAATATTAAATGTGAGGAAAATCTACACTTAGGTAAAAGAAATATATGCTGTTGCAGACCATCAGGGGTTAAGTTTCTGAGGTTAATTGGACCATCTTGGCAGAGCATTCAGTGATCTGTGGAGAGGAGAATTACTGTATGCAGGATTATCTCCAAGGTCCCGATGTATCCTATATTAGAAATGAGCCCCGGTGGACATTCTTCCTTTGTACTATGTTTGTCCTTGCTTTATGCTTTATGCTTTTGCCTTAGATAACAAGTTATTTCTGACATACTGAGTTTGGCATTAGCAGATGCCTTGTTTAAACTTATCAATAGAAGAGGGTTCTGAAAGGAGATGTGCAGAAGAAGTAGAGAGGAAGTTTTCTCTGTTCTTCTCCCCAGCTGCCTCTAAATAAACTCAATATCATTTATGACTATGAGTCTTCATGTAAGGGCATATAAAGCCTGAAGTGCCTGAGGCTATTGAGAAGTGGCCATGGCAATACATTTACAGTAAAAAATCACTAACTATAAAAAAAATTGTAACAATTGCCAAACTATGACGAAAATCACTTGGTGTAGCTGTTGCCCTATTCTGACTCCAGTAACTGTGATATGGAAGGGACTCCAGACCATGAACAGTCAAATCACCATTTACCAGGAAGATAAAAATTAGGAAGACACTGATTTGTTGGCCTATTTTACAGACTGATAAAAATTACTTTTGAGCCGGGTGTGGTGGCGCACGCTTGTAATCCCAGCATTCGGGAGGCTGAGACCGGAGGATCCGGGTTCGCGGCCAGCCTCAGCTACCTAGTAAGGCACTCTGCAACTTAGTGAGACCCGGTTTCAAAATAAAGAATAAAAAATAGGGCTGGGGGTATAGCTCGGAGGTAGAATGCTTCTGAGTTCAATCTCCAGTACTGCAAAAAAAAAAAAAAAAAAAAAAAAAAAAAAAAATTACTTTTGGATGGACCACAGAATCCTCTCCTAATTAGGATGCTTCTAGAAATGTTACTACCATATCACGAGAAAGCATTATTTCCTTCAAAGTTTGCTCAGAGGAGCCTATTTAATTCATAATAGGTATTAAATATGATACCTATCAGTTATAATAACATCTTAAGGGACAATGCAGAGTTTCAACTTGAGATAAATACTTGTACTTATAAATAGCTGCAGAAATAGAATAAAGAGTCTTCTTTCCAAATGACTCTCTCCTTGAATATGAGAGTATTCCTAGGTTCTAGCTCCTGGTGTTAACTCTGTCTGGGTTGGAGATGTGAGATGGGATAGGATACAAAAAGGAAAGGGCATGGAAAATAGTGATAAGACTCTAAAAGTAAAAGGAAGAAAAAGTAAGGAATAGGACCTAAGCCACAGATGAATAAGGGCCTGAAGTAGGAGGAGGGAAAGAACAGCTAATTAATTGATAGAATTTCTGAACACCCGAGAAACAAAATGTTCATAATTAGCATATGAAGTACAGACAAGAAAACTCTGCCTATACATAATTTGGATAAACTAGATATTTATTCTAGACATTCCTCTGCCCCTTTGGGGAAAGAGTTGGGGTATGAAAAGAACTGAGGCTGCAGGGTGGAAGATGGGAAACAAATTAGAGGCAGAATATCAGCATTGTTTTGGGTAGGTAAGAATTTCTCTTTCCTTGGTCCTCTTCACTAGTTAGAAAACAACATTGCTGAACGGGGTGTGGTGGTGCATGCTTGTAATCCCAGCATTTGAGAGGCTGAGACCGGAGGATCCGGGTTCCCGGCCAGCCTCAGCTACTTAGTGAGGCCTCTGCAACTTAGTGAGACCCTGTTTCAAAATAAAGAATAAAAAATAGGGCTGAGGGTATAGCTCGGAGGTAGAATGCCCCTGAGTTCATTCCCCAGTACCGCAAAAAAAAAAAAAAAAAAAAAAAAAGCTTTCTCAGTCAGGTAGGGCGTGGTGGTGCACACTTAATCCCAACATTTCAGAGGCTGAGACTGGAGGATCCAGGTTCCTGGCCAGCCTCAGCCACCTACTGAGGCATTCTGCAACTTAGTGAAACCCTGTTTCAAAATAAAGAATAAAAAATAGGGCTGGGGGTGTAGCTCAGAGGTAGAATGCTCCTGGGTTCAATCCCCAGTACTGCAAAAAAAAAAAAAAAAAGCTTTCCCAATCTTCACCTACTTTTTGTAACAAGAAACACTGAATGCCAGAGGTGATGGCTAACAGGTAAGGACTAGGTCACAATATACCATACCAGGAGATGAGGGAGCAATAAGACACACAGAAAACTTGAAGAGAATGAACACAATTAGTATCTTATTTCAAAACAATCTTTCTAAAGCAGCATAGTAGATGAATCAGAAGGGATTGCAAGTTTAAAGGTAGAAAGGACAAGTAGGAAGCCATACCAACTGGTTACGTACAGGACACATTTGAGTTCAGTATGTGTCACGTGAAGCATTACCCATTCTAAACAGAATCTCAGAACCTGCATTTTGCAGCACTGTTTCCGTGCAAAAGATGTTCTGAGTTCTAACTGCTGAGCCCCAAAATATCTCACATAGCTCAAGTAATGAAAGTTCCCTTTCCTCCAAACTTTTTAGCTCCAATACAAAACAGGGACTCACTTGACAGCACTAGATTCTTGGGGAGAGTGCTGGGGTATGAGTGGAAGGAATACAGAAATGAAATTTTCCCTGCTGTCGAAGAGCACATATTCTATTAGGAAATGGTAGAGGGGAGAGGGCTTCCTAAGGGACTGTTCCATAGCATCCAGAGTGGTGGACAAGACTAAAGGTTTTGTGAAAGAACAGGAGTTATAGTAGATAGCAGCAGCAGCAGCTCCACCTGCTTTTGCAGCAACAAAAGGAGTAAAATTAGAGGGGTGGCAGATCCTCTCTGATCCCCACCTACTATCTATACCCAGGTGGACATTTTTAAACTAAATCAGTGCCCATAAGGAATACAAAACCTACAGCTGTCCTTTATTTTCTGTCTATCTTTTTTTTGTTTTTTTCCAGTACTGGGGATTGAACCGAGGGACATTCTACCTCCAAGATACACCCCCAGTTCTATTTTTTATTCTTTATTTGGAAACAGAGTCTCACTAAGTTGCGGAGGGCCTCACTAAATAGCTGAAGCTGTCCGCGAACCCAGATCCTCCTGTCTCAGCCTCCCAAGAACTGGGATTACAAGCATGTGCCACCATGCCCAGCTTTCTGCCTATCTTTAAGAAGTATACACAACCAGAGTTCAGAACATTGTTTGCAAGTCTCCTAAGAATAGAATAACTTGGATCTAAAAGTTCATTTAATTATTATCTTTCCTGTAATAAGACAGCACATAATTAAACATTCAACACTTATCTGTCCTGAGTATTTAAAATTCATTATTGGTATCAGTGGAGGCTGGAAGTGTAGCTGGTACAGTGCCAGACTGTCTCCACAAATTCTGGAAGGATGGGCAGGGAATGACAACTCACTTTGTAAAAGATAATGGAAAGAAAAGCAACCATGACAGAAATCTGGAAAAATTTAAGAGGAAAGACAATAGAAAAGCAGGCAGACTGGAGAACAAACTATCTCAGAGAGCCGTTTGATTTTAATTCATCCCTTTATGTTGCAGCTGTTTTAATTTTTAGAGAGGATATGGCCTAGGTGAATTAAATTGTCTTGAAAAATTATGCTTCAAGTTTCCAGATTCTCCAAAACATTGTTGCTCCTGGTTTGTTTATTTATTTATTTATTTATTTATTTATTTATATTTTTTCAGTACTGGGTATTGAACCCAGGGGCATTCTACCTCCGGGCTACACCCCCAGTCCTATATTTTTTTCTCCCTGGCACTGGGGATTGAACCCAGGGCCATTCTACCTCTAAGCTACACCCTCAGCCCTATTTTTTATTCTTTATTTTGAAACAGGGTCTCACTAAGTTGCAGACAGCCTCACTAAGAAGCTGAGGCTGGCCGAGAACCCAGATCCTCCTGTCTCAGCCTCCCAAGTACTGGGATTACAAGCGTGCGCCACCACACCCGGTTCTTATTCTTTATTTTGAAACAGGGTCTCAACAAGTTGTGGAGGGCCTAATTAAGTAGATGAGGCTGGCTGCGAACCAAGATCCTTCGGTTTCAGCCTCCCAAGACCTAATTACAAGCGAGTCCACCACACCCAGCTCTTGCTCTTGCTTTTTAATCTAACTTCTTGCTAGAGTTAATAGCCTACATCCTAGGCTTATAATAATTTTCAGCCACCAGGCATGGTGGCGCATGCATGTAACCCCAGTACTTGGAAGGTTGAGACAGGAGGATCAGAGGTTCATGGCCAGCCTCAGCTACTTAGTGAGGTCCTCCACAACTTAGTGAGACCCTGTTTCAAAATACAGAAAAAATAAGGCTAGGGGTGTAGCTCGGAGGTAAAATGCCCTTGGGTTCAATCCTCAGTACTGGAAGAAAAAAGAAAGAAAGGAGAAAGAGAGAAGGAAAGAAGGAGGGAGGGAGGAAGGGAGAAAGGAAGGAAGGAAGGAAGGAAGGAAGGAAGGAAGGAAGGAAGGAAGGAAGGAAGGAAGGAAGGAAGGAAGGAACTGAGCACGTGTAACAGAAAAAATGAGCAGTGACCATAGATAGATAGCTATAACAGGTAGGTCAGAGAAGATTCAGAGTCCCTCTGACTGGGCACAAAGTAAAACCCTGGAAGAAAAGCACCTGACCATCTACTACCTGTATTTCTGTATTATAGCATGGCTTTGGGTGAAAAACAACATGGCAACCAAAGGGTGAAATTCTTCTCACTCACATTCACCAAGTGGCAAGTTCAGAGACTATTTCTGAACCAGAAAATGCTGACGGCTTTAACACAACCAGGATACTAATTTAACACTGGGTGTAGTCAGGTAGCTCTAAGTTTTAAGAATTTATTCTATGAGCCATTTTATGACTTGCTAAATATGTGTCTGTAATAGTTTTTTTTTTTTTTTTGGTACTGGGGATTGAACTCAGGGGCATTCTACCTCTGAGTTACACCCCAGTCCCATTTTTTATTTTTATTTTATTTTATTTTATTTTATTTTTGCGGTACTGGGGACTGAACTCAGGGGCATTCTACCTCCGAGCTATACCCCCAGCCCTATTTTTTATTCTTTATTTTGAAACCAGGTCTCACTAGGTTGCGGAGTGCCTCACTAGGTAGCTGAAGCTGGCCGCGAACCCGGATCCTCTGGACTCAGCCTCCCGAATGCTGGGATTACAAGCGTGCGCCACCACGCCCGGCCCATTTTTTATTTTGAAACAGGGTCTCACAAAGTTGCGGAGGGCCTCACTAAGTAATTGAGGCTTGCCACGAACCCGAATCCTCTGGTCTCAGCCTCCCAAGTACTGGGATTATAAGCATGTGCCATCACAGTTCATTTTTTTAATAGTTAAAACATAATAAAATGTAGCAGGAACTAGGGAACTCTGGTCTAAATAGATTAGGGAATTTCATTCAGTTCTCTTTAGGCTTCATCATGGGCTTTAATAAAATATGAAAATATTTCTTGAGAGATCAACTTTGAGTTCCCTCCATTCCTCCCTTCCTTCCTGTACTGAAGATTGACCCAGGGGTACCTTACCTTTGAGCTACACTCTCATCCCTTTTATATATCATTATTATTATTATTATTATTATTATTATTATTATTTGTGTGTGTGTGTGTGTGGTACTGGGGATTGAACTCAGGGGCATCCTACCTCCAAGCTATACCCCCAGGCCTATTTTTTATTCTTTATTTTGAAACCGGGTCTCACTAAGTTGCAGTGTCTCACGAGGCAGCTGAGGCTGGCTGCGAACAGGGATCCTCTGTCTCAGCCTCCCAAATGCTGGGATTACAAGCGTGCGCCACCACACCCAGCAGTGGTTGTTGTTGTTGTTGTTATTATTATTATTATTATATTTTGCAGTACTGGGGATTGAACCACGTCTGGCTTATGTTTTGTTTTTTGTTTGTTTGTTTGTTTTTTGCAGTACTGGGGATTGAACTCAGGGGTATTCTACCTCCAAACTATACCCCTGGCCCTATTTTTTATTCTTTATTTTGAAACCGAGTCTCACTAAGTTTCAGAGTGCCTCACTAGGTAGCTGACGCTGGCCGCGAACCCGGATCCTCTGGTCTCAGCCTCCCGAACGCTGGGATTACAAGCG
Organism: Graphiurus murinus; assembly: GCA_004027655.1. Taxonomy (NCBI): domain Eukaryota; kingdom Metazoa; phylum Chordata; class Mammalia; order Rodentia; family Gliridae; genus Graphiurus; species Graphiurus murinus. The sequence goes on along the minus strand of PVLC010023965.1, from coordinate 2,447 downwards.
TGCACCACCACGCCCGGCTTTCTGGCTTATGTTTTATTTTTTATTTTGAAACAGGGTCTTGCTAAGTTGCTGAGGGTCTCACTAAGTTACTGAGACTGGCCTTGAACTTGTAATCCTCCTGCTTTAGCCTCCTGAGTACCTGGGATTACAAGCATGTGCCACTGTGCCTGACTTCAAATTGGAGTTCTTAGCCAGGCATGGTGGCACACACTTGTAATTTCAGTATTTAGGAGGCTGAGACAGGATGATTGCAGGTTTTGGCCAGCCTGAGCTACTTAGTGAGGCCCTCCGCACCTTAGTGAGACCCTGTTTCAAAATAAAGAATAAAAAATAGGGCTGGAGTGTAGCTCAGATGTAGAATGCCCCTAGGTTCAATCCCCAGTTCCACAAAACAAAACAAAATGACAAAAAAAAAAAAAAACTTGAAAAGTAAAAAATCCTATGCTCTCCCTAATATGTGGAAGCTAGGGAAAAAATGGGACATAAGAGGGATTCCAGATGAAGAAGGAGAAACCTTGGGTGAGCAAAGAATTTGACTTAACGGAAGGTAATAGGGAGACACCCTAATGCACACGATGTACTTTCATGAACACATCAAAGTCAATCACTAAACTGAACTTGAGAAGGAGGGAGGCCGAGGGAGTGGAGCGGAGCGGAAATTGGGGAAGGGTTAAATGAGAAATGTGTGCATGTATTTCTTTATCAGCTTGTACCTAACAAAGATGTATGATTACAATGCACAAATTAAAAAAATAAAATTAAATTTTAAAAAATTGAGGTTCTTAAAGAATATCAAGTATTTTTATTGGTGACTGGGTTCACACAGATTTCCACTTCCATTCATGTATAACAAATGTACACACAATGTACTTCTAATCCTTACCTGTGTCTCCTGACGCAAACTGGTATCTTCACCGTTTTTCTCAATTTCCTCTTTACTTGGAGTCTTAGATATAAACTTGTTTTTGTTTACAGATTCCTCCACCAGTTTTTTTTCTGATTCTTTCATTATTTCCAGGGTCTCTTGAATAGTGTTACTGTCAGACATGTTCTTCAATAGAATACAGTGGTCTCTATGGACTCCTAAAGAAACATGAAAGGCATTAAACAGGAAGTGTATCTCTGTACTTAACACAGATACAGGACTTGTGTTTCACATAAGAGTGATAAATGCCATCCTTGGATTCATTTTTCTTTCCTAACTTTACTGAGATAAAGATGACATACAATAAACTGTATAACTTAAAATGTACAAATTGATGGACTATCACATATATGTATGCCTATGAAACCATCACTACAACTGAAATACTGAGCACCACCCACCACCCTCAATGTTCCTCATGTCTCTTCATCTCTCCCTCCCATCCCACCAATCCCAGACAACCCCTAATCTGCTTTGTCATTATATATTAATTTGCATTAATATATAATTGCCATTATATATTAATTTGCAGATTTGTATGTATGTGTGTGCAGGAGATTGAACCCAGGGCTTCACATGGTACATTGCTCTACCTCTGAACTACACCCCTGGGTCCATAAATTTTTCTAAAATTTTATATATATCAAATCATATACTGTGTAGACTCTTTTACTCAACATAATTATTTTGAGGTTTGCCAGTACTCAGTTCTACAGCAAATTAGTTAAATCCTTTTGGCATTTTATTTGCTCTCCCTTGCTCCCTATAGAAATTTGCTCACATTTTCAGCTCAAGCATTGAAATCATAAGATTCTCTCCAGAAAGAAGAAAAATATATCATAAAGTTCTATTCACAGCCAGGTGCAGTGGTGTACACCTGTAATCCCAGTACTTGGGAGGCTGAGATAAGAGGATCATAGGTTCGAGGCCCGCCTTAGCAACTTAGTAAGGCCCTTAGCAATTTATTGAGACTTGTTTCAAAACACAAATTAAAAAATAGGGCTGGGAGTATAGCTCAGAGGTAGAATGCTTCTGTGATCAAACCCCAACACCACAAGAAGAGGAGAAAATGAAAGAAAAAAGCTCTATTTGCTACTAGAGAAAAATATTTTCCCTTCCCAAGGGAGAACTTGCAGAGCTACCACAAACCATAACATTGTCACCAGCTTCAAGATAATCCCCATCAAAAACCAACAAAATCAGAAAATGTCTATAGGATCTTAAATTATTTCCTTAAGCAAGTTGAAAAGGCAAGAAGAGAAGTTTGTTGCCATGTGTCCTTCAAAAAGATTAGGTCTCTTCCTGGAAGAGAAGACAATTTTCTTTTTTTTTTTTTTTTTTAATTTATTTATTTTTTAGCATGGATTTTAATACATTTCTTGGGTACAACAGGGTTAATCACACATTTTTGTTGGGTACAAGCTAGTACAGGTAAAGACATCCATGCACATATTTCTCATTAACCCTTCCCCAATTCCCACCCACCCTCCCCCTATCTCCAGGTCAGTTTAGTGATTGACTT
>PVLC010023964.1:0-25149 GCA_004027655.1 Graphiurus murinus | reverse complement strand
GGATTACAAGCATGTGCCACCACGCCCGGCTCCTATTTTTTAATTCTTTATTTTGAAACCGGGTCTCACTAAGTTGTGGAGTGCCTCACTAGGTAGCTGAGGCTGGCCACGAACCCAGATTCTCCGGTCTCAGCCTCCCGAATGCTGAGATTACAAGCATGCGCCACCACGCCCAGCTCCCAGCCCTATTTTTTATTCTTTATTTTGAAATAGGGTCTCACTAAGTTGCAGAGTGCCTCACTAGGTAGCTGAGGCTGATCTCGAACCTGGATCCTCCAGTCTTAGCCTCCCAAATGCTGGGATTACAAGCATGAGCCACCACGCCCGGCTTCTCAGCTAGCACTTCTTAACCTCTGGCTCAGTTCGGGTTTAACTACACAAACACCAAATGGAGTCCCTGCTGTCTGTGCTACTACAATAAGGTTTCTTTGTGGGTCAAATGTTAACTAGGAGAAATCCTTAGCAATCTCCCTGCTCAATGTGTGCAGGGCGCAGTTCTAAATGAGGACAAACAAGAAAAAGAACCTAATGCAGAGAATACTTTCAAATTCTCATTTCCCTTCCCTTGGTGGACATTGTCAACACTCTGGCCCGGTCCCCTCGGGTCCCTTTCACTGTGGCTCTATGCATTCCCCTCCTCCACCCACCCATGAGGTCTCCATGCGTCTTCCTTCCAATTGCTGGAGCTTCTCTTTCTTGGGGTTGCCCTGTAGAGCTACAGGTGCTGGAGCATCAGCCCCTGGGGCTGATACTTAGTTGAACTCGGAGGCTCACAGGCTGGGGTGCTACCGTTCCCAAAGAGCACTTTGTCTGTGATTGAACCCTTCCTTGGGCCAATTTCCCAGTTTCCTGTAGGAGCAGTTCTTTAACAAATGGTTTCCACATGCATTTTCTTTATAAGCTCTGGTTCTGGGGAACCCAAACCAAGATGTTTCCTGTGCCCATCTGCTGAGAGCCTTAGCTCAGGATTTCTCATGTTGAAGGGCCTCCTTCCTGCCCCTTCTCCCTCCTCCTCCATCCTCCCCCTTCTCCTTCCTCCCTCCTCCCCTTCTCACTCCTTCCTCCCTCCTCCCCTTCTCACTCCTTCCTCCCTCCTCCCCTTCTCACTCCTTCCTCCCTCCTCCATCCTCCCCCTTCTCCTTCCTCCCCTTTCTCCTTTCTCCCTCCTCCCCTTTCTCCTTCCTCCCTCCTCCCCTTTCTGGTTTCTCCTTCCTCCTTCCTCTCCTTTCTCCTTCCTCCTCCCTTCCTCCCTCCCTCCTCCTCCCCCTTGGACATAGCAAGTAGAAGGGCAGGTGGAATCTTGGCTCCTGTGTAGTCCACACAAAATCAAGTTCAGGTCTTACATTCCCTGTGCTTGTATTTGACAGCTTAGTAAGCATTTTGTTTTTCAAGGAATTATTATTATTTTTGTATGAGACAAACCATTGCTGGCCACAAAATCTATTGGTTATCTCAAGGCCAGAAACCATTTTTCAGACATTTACCAAAACCTTACAAACAAGTTTCCTGAAGATGTCATGTTAAAGAAACCCAGAGACTTGAAGTCTAGATCTGATTCTATCAAGTCCTCATGGTGTGACTTTGAGGACCACGGTGTATAAATGAACAATTTCGTCCATCCAAGTACTAGCCAGGCCTGGCCCTGCTTAGCTTCCGACATCAGAGGAGATTGAGCAGTTGACGTGGTATGGCCTCTAGATGACCAATTTCTATATCTGCAAAGTTAAGGCATTTGGATTCACATATTCCTTTGAGTATTCAAAGAAAGCTATGGACTGTCTTCCCAAAAGAGAAGCCCATAAGGACCAACATCACTTTTTATTTCAAGGTTTCTAGACTCCACTAAAATCCATCATGGCACTCCTCCCTCGAAGTTTTCTAATTCTCTTATTAATCTTTCTATTCTATATTTCTAAGTTTTCTCAAGTCTGTAGCTGAGAGCCACTTGATCATGGACAGACTGCAAATATTTGAATAAGCACAAATTCTTCTGAAGCAAGAATGGTCAGAGCTGTTTTTAATTTGGTTTCTTTGTGGAGCAAAGATGTAATTTCCTGCCAAGTAGAAAATGTGTGTTGAGAAATGAAATCCTCCTACATGCAAGGAGAAAGCATCTTGGAGCAGCACACGTCCGAGGCCTCCTGGTCCTGAGTGTGCCTCTCCACGCTTTTTCCAATGGAATAGAGTTCAGAGTCTGCAATTTAAAGGCTCTGATTCCAGCTCAGGGCAAGAACAGCAGCTCAGATTTACAATTTTCCCTGTGTTAAAATGGAAAGAGGAAAAGAATGCTACCTTCTTTATAGAATTGTAGTGAAAATTAAATGAGACAATGCTCATGCCCTCCTGCCGTTCTTGGCACATGATTCTCTTCTGTGTTATCTAGTTTATGTATTCTTCCTGATGTTCCCGAGTTCCTTCGTTCTTGACACAATAATAATCTTAATATCTATACTGTCCTTGAGTTCTAAATACATGTATGGCTGGCGGCTTCCAAGTGTTTATCTCCAACCTTGACATCTCCCTTCACATTCCACAGTCATGTGGTCAGTCTCCTCGTAGGTATTTTCCCACAGAGCAAATTTATATTGCTTTGGTCTACCCATCAGACAAACCTTTCCATTTGATAATGAGAGGTCTCTTTTCAGGGAGTTTCCTGACCCTACTTCCTCCCATCACAGGGAAGGATTTATAATCCAGAACCACTGTTTGAAGTAGTTTCTCTTCCTTGCTTGGTGATTTGCCAGGAATAGACATCTGAGCCAAGTAAGAGTTGTCAAAGTTTCTTCCCAAGAGTTGATGTGGTTGCTTGGAGCCAAACCTCTTCAGCTGTAATAAGCAGAAGATAAATCTTGACATTGTTGATCAACATTGCCACCATGAAGAAGAGCCAAAGAGTGAGAAGATAACAGACAAGTTGAGCTGAGAAAGTGAAAGATGATCTGTGACTTTGGTGGAGTCCCTGAACCCGACTGTGGTACAACTCTGAGGCATTGCAAAACCAAATAAGCCTACATACAAATAGGAAGTTGCTTATATAATTAGGAACCCATTGCATTAGTCTGGACTCCTGGTTTCAAGCATAGAGACCCAGCATCCTCCCAGATGTGTTTCCATAGAGACCCAGCATCCTCCCAGATGTGTTTCCATAGAGACCCAGCATCCTCCTGTGTTCTTTCCACTGGAGACACTCATGTTCACCTAGCCATCCTTGCTGCTCCTGTCTTTCTCATATCCACTAGATGGACCAGTCCTGCTGGTCTCACCTCTCCTGCATTTCTCCAATCACCTTATTTTTCTCCATCTCAACTCCCCAGCCCTAGTTCATACACCCGCCACCTTTCCCCTGGACTACCAGTAGAGGTCCTAACTAGACTTTTTGTCTCCGGGTTTTGTTCCTCTCCTGTTACTGTGGTAGAACCACAGAGAATGGATTGGTGTGAAACACACGTGACTCTGGCATGTCCCTGCTTAAACCTCTTGGAGCCCCGCCAGGAACACAGCCATTTCTTCACATGGTAAAGTCTTCCATGTGTTCTTCAGCTCTTCTCTGCTTCCTGCACGCCTGGCATGCCTGTCCAGAAACAGCCCTCTCGGTGTCGCCCATGTTGGTACTCTGCAGCCCTCCCCTGGGCCTTGGATCAGCATGCTGGCAAGGCGGCCTGGCTTGTTCCCATCACAGAGGAGGCTGCGGTGTCATGCTGACGAGGCTTTGAGTCCTGGTTTGGGTGTGTCCCAGTTACTGCTTCTCTGCCTCTCTAGCCTCATTGACTCCTTTGAAAAGGAGAGATGCTCATAGTAGCTGTTTCCTGAGCATGTGACCATGACCGTAAAGGAGAGTTCATGGGAAGCACTTGGTAAGCACTAGACATTTTTGTTCTTGTCATTATTTCCTTCGCCTAGAAGGCCTTTGTTACTCTGTCCCAACTTTCTCATCTTGGACGCCTGCTGCTTAGCCTAGAGTAGGCCGAGATCTTGTCTCTCAGAAGCCTCTCTGGGGGTGGGGGCAGGGAGTCTGCTTTGAAGTTACCTGGGTCATCTCTCTCATTGCTGGCTCCAGACCAAATCATCAGACACCCTTGAGCCCCTCAAGAGCCCAGGTGGTTTCTTCTCAGCATCTCCAAGTCTTACCAACCCGTGGATTGAATCACATGGAAAAGTTAGGGTCTTCCTCCTCAGCCTTTGACAGGGATCGTGAGAGAACTAAGTAACAGCCATATTAATTTCCTTGGATCCCTTTTGGCATGCTGTTTTTCATTTATTTTCCCAGTACAGATAGTTTAGAGCTATTATACCTGTCTGCTTTTATCTTGTTAGGCTCTGGCAGGTGAAATAGTGGGGGAGACAGGCCTTGTGAATACAAATGAATCGGAGCAACTTGACATTTCTTCCTTCCAACAAAAATCAGCTTTTCTGTTGTTTGCTGGCCTTGGAATAATGGATTGTGAAACTTGAATCTTCTTCTTTTACTGCAGCATTTACTGGACACAGCTGGGGATTCTAAAGCTTTCTTTCTGTAAGAGTCCAGGGGAACATGGAAGATTCTGTCCCTACCACACTCACTGCCTTCCACTTCCACCCGAGTCTTGCAGGAGAGGGTGATCCACACACAGTTCCTAAATGATCACAATGTCTAGAATTACCGGGTTGGAATTCGAATGCCCAGGAGACAAGGTTGGCGAGCTTTGTTCCATGAGTCAGACGGTCGCTTGAGTTTTTATTTTTTTTTTTATTTTTTTATTTTTATTTTTTTTGCGGTACTGGGGATTGAACTCAGGGGCGTTCTACCTCCGAGCTATACCCCCAGCCCTATATTTTTTATTCTTTATTTTTGAAACCGAGTCTCACTAAGTTGCGGAGTGCCTCACTAGGTAGCTGAGGCTGGCCGCGAACCCAGATCCTCTGGTCTCAGCCTCCCGAATGCTGGGATTACAAGCGTGCGCCACCACGCCCGGCTTCGCTTGAGTTTTTATAATGAGAAAAGTAGCGGGTTTAGAAATGAGTTTGAATGTCTGGCTATTCCTTTTTTTTTTTTTGCGGTACTGGGGATTGAACTCAGAGGCATTCTACCTCCGAGCTATACCCCCAGCCCTATTTTTTATTCTTTTATTTTGAAACCGAGTCTCACTAAGTTGCGGAGTGCCTCACTAGGTAGCTGAGGCTGGCCGCGAACCCGAATCCTCCGGTCTCAGCCTCCCGAATGCTGGGATTACAAGCGTGCACCACCACGCCCGGCTTTGGCTATTCCTTTTATAGATGAAGAAACCAGGACACAGGTGAAATAATGTCCCCAGGATCACCCAACTAGTGAGTGTTGGTATTTATTTCCCATAAGGGGTGCTGGGAAAACAGTATATGAGGTATATATATCATCCAGCAGAGTGAGTCCTGGCACACAGGAGCAACTAACACACTTGCACACAACTTGCTGCTGGGAACAATCGTCCTAAGGTGTCCCCACTAGCTCCCTTCTCCAATTTTAAATATTTTCCCTAAGATGCATGTTCTCTCACCCTTGTCATTGTTCCTCACATCTTCACATGTAGAAGGGGTTTTCTGCCACTCAGATGTACATGAGGACTCCGGTCCTCTTCCCTAGGACCTGCACTCTCACCTGCGTTAGGAGGAAGGGGTCCTGTCGTGTTTAGGAGGACGGGCTGAACACAGATGGCTGCTTTGCAGTCATTCTCTTCTGGACTCAGCCTATGCATGGGACTGGAGTTAAATGAAGCATATATATAAATTGGCTCCACTGATGTCAAAGAAAGACTTGGATCCCAAAACTTAAGCTCAGGCCACACCAGGGTGTAACATGTAATGCCCAGGAGTAAGTACAATGTGCAGGCACAAAGTGAGAACTCCGGACCATAGCCAGGATTCCCAACACCAACCACCACTAACACCAGCAACCTGAGGACTGTGACCATGGGCACCAGAGACCCAACGCCCGAAGCTGCACCCACCTGGAGTTCTGCTAACACCAGTAACAACGAAGAATGCCCGCTTGACTGGCTCTGCAGGTAACTCTTGGGCAGTTCCTTACTGTCTCAATTTTGGCTCCGGTGGAGTCCACCTTCTGATCATCTTGGTGTGATAACCTCTCACTGGTTAAAGTCAGCCTGAAGACTCGGACTGGACCTGCAACCAACCTGGACCGGAGTCCCCAACATAGCCCTTGGTAAATGGACAGCCCATGCTCTTCAGAGGAGAGAAGGTAATCCCTATTTTCTTCTTCTCTGCCCTAAGAGATCATGAGTTATGTGGAGCGTTAATAGTCTGTCTTGGTCGTGATTGCAATACATAGTTTTGAAACAAGACTGTTTTCATTGTTTCTACTCTAGGTCTGCTCAGAACAAGAGCTCCCTCCTGCTCTCCCTGGAGGCAATTTCAGTGTAGACCAGTCCTGTAGAAGAGTGCGCTTGTCCCATGAGGTCCGTGTCTGCTTAGCAGGTCTCTCTACAAACATGATAGCAGGATACCCATGACCACATGCACATTCTCCAATCTAGTTGGGTCAGCACTGAAGACATGTTAAGATCAATCTGTTTACCTCTGAGTCACCCCTCAGTTGATTCCAAACGTGGGAGAGGATAAAAGGGTTGGAGAAGGCCAATTAATATCAAAGCATGGTCCAACAGCTAGTGACTTAGAGACTCAAGTTTTAGTGGCTAGGAATATACAAGGAGCGAGATCAAGGCTTTGGGCTTACCAGGGCCAACAGCTCAGGTCTGAGTACAGCAGCAATTGGGTCAAGAGAAGCTTCTTTCTCCGTTGCTCACAAGTGAGCAGCTGCTTCTGCTCTGTCCAGCGAAGGAGGACGCAGGCAGTAGGGCTCTGTGACGCTTTGTGGCTGACCTGAACTGACTCAGGCATGTGCCGGAATTCTCCTGGCAACGTGCAGCTGGGACAAAAATCAACGGAAAAAGTGTCTGAGCTTCAGTGAGGGCTCTACTCCAAAGAGGCAAATCTTTCCCACGTGGTCAACTAGGCATTGTAGGAGTTCCTGTTTTTACTGTTTCTTAGGCTGAGCCGCAGACCAGGACTCTAGTCTGAAAGGACAGTTGTGTTTCACGTGGAGTTCTCGGTATTCCTGCAGGTTTCACACAAGTCAAATGAGGTTAGCCCCAGATCTGCTGCCCCAAACTCTGTTCCTATTTACAGTTTCGTTCAGAACCAAGGCCAAGAACCATTCAGGCAGTGAAGGGAATGGCAACCCAACGTAATGCCAGGACTGTGTTTAGACCTTAATGTGAAAAATACATTTTGAGACATTTAGATGTAGACTGGGAATTAGATAATACTGAGGAGTTAAAACTTTGTTAGGTATAATGTTTTGATTTATGTAAGAAAAATGCTATGCTTTAAAGAGAGGCCTACTGGGCTATGTAGGGATATGACATGTTTGCTATGAATTTTAAGGGACAGTTCTTTGGGGGACAGATGTCTAAATCAGTGTAAAATATTAGACCTACTCTGAGCATACCTATACACTAAAACGTGTAAATAGCAATAGTATCCATAGTAGTCACTACAACAACAGTATCCCTAATAGAACCGGGTGGGATTCAGGATGGTTTGAGGACTCACTTTATTAATAGTACCAAGTAAACATAAAATCATAATGTAGAAGTCACTTAAAAAATTAACTTTCTCAAAAGTAATTAGACATTAAAATTCATAAAATTTACCAAGAATCTAATACAGGAGGAAATAAAACATCATCGTTGTTAACATAGCATTTGTGTATTTATATAAATTATTTGTTATATATTTATATAACTACAAATTTTTATGTCAGTATTCCTGTAGCATAGTATGTTTGCATGTAGACCTATCTACATATGGGACTATCGTAGACTGCGATATCTAGTGAGTACCTGTGTATTCCTAATCAACATATTTCTCAGTCCGAAGCATAAGCCTGATTGAGAGTAAAACATCGAAATTAAACTAATTCTGGTACTTAAAATTACTAATACCAGAATCAATATTTAATCTGAATGTATCAGGCAAAGCAGTTAAACAGGAGAAAGCATGAAAGTAGGAATTTGATAAGTTAATTTTTGCAATAATTATTTTTTAAAACTCTTGTAATTTTCTATGGATTTTCCTGGTGTCAGTCATATCATCTACTAATACTAGTCTCGGAAATGTGGCTACTTACTGACACCAGTAGGATGTTAGAAAAGACATATTATTTTGTATATGTGTGGTACTAGGGATTGAACCTAGAGGTACTCTACCTCCAAGCTATACCTTCAGCCCTTTAAACAAACAAACAAAAAAACCCCAGGGTCTCACTAGGTTGCTGAGAGTCTCACTACTTGCTGAGGCTGTCCTGAAACCTGCGATCTTCTTGTCTCAGCCTCCCTCGTATGTGCCACCATACTCGGATTAAAAAAAGATATATAATGTATTTATTAATGTAGAATGAAAAAAAAATAACATAGCATCAAGATAAAACAAACACATGGCAATGAGCCTAAGAAATACATGGGACTTTTATGATCAAACCTTAATAGCATCGAGGCTCCCTACAGAAGCATGAGGTGAGCCTCTCTGTTATCTTTTACTTTGCTCAGCAAGTCAAAAGTGGAAATAATTATCCATATATGAGATCATCGACAAATTATTAATGTCAAGTCATGCCCACCCTTCAAAGGCCAAAGCTCAGTTGAATGCCGCACAACTGGATCTCCTCGCTCATCTGGAGAAACACCCTTTTAGGAAGAAGCTTGGTGGCAGGCAAAGGGAGCTGGATGGCTGTGGTGGGATATTCACACTGAGAGCCGAGCGGAAGAGAGGTGACACCGCGGACCTGAGACTGTGGCCTCAAGAAGGGTCCCCGTGCACGGCTGGCCCTGGAGCTGGTAGCCAGGTGAGCTGATGAGAAATTTCCTCTCGACAATAAGAGTAGCTCATTGTAGCTATTCTGTGCAAACAATGCGTTCTGTGCAGAGCACCTGCTTTCCTTCTGGGGGTCTGGAATTCGGGTACCTGCCGGGCAGAGGGCCCCCCTGTGAGCTCAAGACTCTGGGCATAGCCGGGCGTGGTGGTGCCCGCTTGTAATCCCATCACTTGAGAGGCTGAGACAGGAGGATTTTGCAGGTTCGAGACCAGCCTCAGCTACTTAGTGAGGCCCTCTGCGTCTTGGTGAGCCTCTGCTTCAAAATAAAGAATAAAAAATAGGGCTGGGGGTGTAGCTTGGAGGTAGAATGCCCCTGGGTTCTGGGAAAACAGAAAAAAACCTGTCCACCGAGTCGGTACTGAACCCCCCTGGTAGATGGTGTTGTGCATGCGTTCTCTTAACTCATTGTTGGAGAAACAAAATGCGCCCTGTGCCACTCCACTGCAAGAGGACTCTGGGATCGTGTACCTGGCTCCCTTCAGACTTCCCGCCATGTATCTTGTCCTTTTGCTAATGGGGTTTTGTATCCTTTCGCTGTGGTAAACCTTAGTCGTGCCTATGAGTCTGTGCTGAGGCTTGTGAGTTCTTGCAGTGAATCATCAAACCTGGGGATGGCCTTGACGACCCCGACACACATGGAGACTTGGAGACACTTGGGAAGACAATGAAAAATCAGGGGAAAAAAAATGATTTGGAAAGGCTAGGGAACAGAAAAGTTTATAAGGAAACTGGGGTGATTAATTTTCAAATGCTTCCGAGTAACACTGAGGCTAAAATGTAACTTGAAAAAGTAGTTTATGGAAGCAAAATGAGACAACCTGGCCAGAAGGCCGGGTGATGAACACCGCCAAACCAAGGCAAGGGTAACACGTGGAATTCTATCTGAGTGTGTTAGAGGCCAGATTGCAGACTAAAAAATAGATACCAGAGAAACTACACACATGTGTACCATTGTGGATTGAACTGTGCACTCCTTCCCCCCCCAAAAAGGGTTAAGCCTTAAGCCTAAAATCTTATGAATGTGATCATATTTGGAAATATGGTCTCTGCAGACAGAATTAACAAGAGAGAGGCCGTAATGAGCTAGAGTGGACTCTCACTGGAGGCTAAGTGGGGGCAAATGAGATTTGGCCATAAAGACACAGACATGCATAGGAGAAGGCCAGGGAAACACAGGCAGAGACCAAAGTGAAGCCATGAGGTGCCAAAGATGCCAGCAGCCCCGCGGCTGGAGGAGGCAAGGGGAGATTCTTCCTGGAGCCTTCACAGACAGCATGGCCCTGCTCCCACACCTCGGTTTTGGACTTTCAGCTTCCAGAACTACGAGGAATTTATTTCTGTTGTTCTAAACTAGAGAGTGAACACATTTACACACACTTCACATACAGTCATTGTGTGAAATACGTCAATGTGAATTTTATCGTTAATTTTTTTTTTTTTTTTTTTTTTTTGTACTGGGGATTGAACCCAGGGGCATTCTATCTCTGTGCTATACCTCAGCCCTTTTTATTTTGAAACAGGATCTTGCTAAGTTGCTGAGGGTAAGCCGGGCATGGTGGCGCACGCTTGTAATCCCAGCATTCGGAGGCTGAGACCGGAGGATCCGGGTTCTCGGCCAGCCTCAGCTACCTAGTGAGACACTCCGCAACTTAGTGAGACCCAGTTTCAAAATAAAGAATAAAAAATAGGGCTGGGGGTATAGCTCGGAGGTAGAAAGCCCCTGAGTTCAATCCCTAGTACCGCAAAAAAAAAAAAAAAAGTTGCTGAGGGTCTAAGTCGCTGAGAATGGTCTTGAATCTGTAATCCTTCTGTCTTATCCTCCCAAGTACTGGGATTACAGGCATGCACCACCATGCCTAGCTTTATCCTTAATTTTTAAATGCCCAATTATCATAACTTTTTTTTTTTTTTTTTCGTCAGCTAAGAAATAGTGGTAAGAAAATAGAAGCAAGAACACTTGGGCTGGGAGTGGGGGTGGGGTTACAGTTCAAGATAACTAATCACTAGGCACAGAAACTGGCCATTGACTGAATTAGATTTAGGTTGACTCCCCCCCCACACACTGTAGTCCAAAGAGACTCCAGGTCACATTAGGGAGATGGACCATTCCCCAGTTTTTGTAAACTCCTGTACAAAGGCCAGACATGTTAAGTTTTTTAAAGTTATTTATCTCATAATTTGTTAGTTTGATTAGTATGTTCTAACCTGCTACTTTGACAAGGATACTTTTGTAACAAGAAATGTTTTAAAAATGGTGATATTTTTCTAGCATTCAGACAAATAAAATTATAACTTTCAAATTGGGCCAAATTTATTATTATACACGTTTGTGTTTCTGTTGATAGACTGGCAGTGCTGAGATGAGCAATGAAATAACTATGTGACATAAAGTATTAAGTGTAAGATTCCATACAATCTATTTTTGTTGTCTTCAACTTAATACTAGTTCAGTTTTAGAATAATTTTCACATATGTGTTCTACTGACAGATATGACCTAAAAACATCAAAGATAATATAACCTTTTAACAAATTCATACATTTCCAAATCCAGTTAAAAATATTAACAATTATCTAAAAATTAATAGAAAATGCAAAGTTTTATGAATAGGAAATCTTTAATTTTAAAATACTTAATGCAGACAAATTTCAATTTCAATTGAATCACATTAATTTTTTAATAAGCATGTAAAACTTACTACAAATCTTGCATTCAATATCCACCCAGTTGCCGAAGCCCAGCATTGGTGCCAAGCTTCATACACATCACATCTAGCTCGACATAGATAAGAACAGGGGACCAAAATGAATTGTTGAATGTTGGGAAGTGGTTCTCAGCCTCTGCCTGTAACTGTACAAAAAACCACAATACTTTGTGAATGCTTCTGGAACCACGTGCACAAAGAAAAGCAGTAAACTGCATGTTCTCTGTGGAGAACTACAGGGAGTGGTTGGTTGTTATGCAAGACTATATTGCACTCATACTTTCCGAACAGAAGGATCTACCAGGTTATTCCTCCTCCTATCCACGCAGGCCCACAGCTCGAATCCTCTAAGACTTCAGAAGTGATCTCGGAGCAGCTTGGCCCGCCAGCCTTCATGGCTGTCAATACAGTGATCTGTTGTTCTCGGCACATTAGGCAGGCGATGTGCAGAAGGGCCTCCCTGGGGCTTGACCGGTGTGGGTGCTGAGTATAGCTGGTTAGGATTATAGATCAGAATTACATTCTACCAGTTCTGAGCATCAGACCCCATGGGCCTGAGTCCCCATGTGCTCTTTAAGTGAATGGACATACACTGTGTGTGTGTGTGTGTGTGTGTGTGTGTGTGTGTGTGTGTGATATTTGGGGCCCTCTTGTGTGGTTCTAAAGGTGGTCCTGGTGGGCTTGGGAGGACGTGTGCACCTGCAGGAGAGGTAAGTAGTTGTTACTCGCAGTTACTCAGACTCCAGGTCTCTACTGAAGGTCATAAGGAAGAGAACAAAGAGAGTTCTCCAACGCTGCTCAATCAAGGTACCAGTAAAAGGCCACTGGATCTGAACTCAACGCCTGTACAGAACACAAGCAAACCCATTCAATGCTACTTGTAACTGGCTTTGAGACCTCTGGAGTTCAGGATCCTGGACAATTCTTTACCCCAACTCAGGCCAGCTGGTGGTTTAGACCATGCTTGAAGAGTGGAAAATATAAATCTCTGTCCTAGCAGGCAAGCTTTTGGGTCCTATTTCACTAAAGCAGGACTCAGGCAGCAATTGAGTAAGAACTGTCAGTTACAGTTTATCTTTGTGGTGAGGACAGAAGTTTATGTCCACAGCAATGGAACCACCATGTTTGAATGACTGCGTCCCTCCAGAATTCACATGGAAATTGAATTCCCAAAGCAGCAGTGTGAAGAGGTGATTTGGCCGGGGGGGAACCGCCTTTTTGAATGGTGTTAGTGCCTTATAGAAGGGCTTCAGGGGCTTCACCCCTCTATCCCTGCTGCCAGTTATCCTCCCCTCTGGAAGACACAACACAAAGGTGTCATTTTGGAAGCAGAGCGCAGCCTTCTTCAGACACCGATGTTGCTGCAGCCTCAGGTTTGAACTTGGAGCCTCCAGAACTGTGAGACATGAATCTCTGTTCTTTATAAGTTACTTGGTCTCGGGTATTTTGTCATAGCACTTTACACAAAACTCTTCAAGTCATTCTATTCTTTCATTCCAAGTTTTCTACCCATATCAGCCATGTTCTCTCTTCTTCCCTCATACTAATGCTTCCTCTTCCCTGCTATTCCACATAAGCTGGCTCAGACGTCACCCTCTCTTTGTCCCCAGGCCCCCAATGACCTCTGCATGTAAAGCAAGCCATTTGTCCTTGATATCTAGTTACAACTCACAATCATCCCCTTGCCCAGCATGCAAAGGACTTTCCCTGGGATTCGCCATCTTTAGAAGATAAGGTCTGGGGTAAGTAAATAGAGGGGTTTCAGCAAGACTTTTGCAGGATAATTTGCATTATTGTTGAGGTAGGTTCTCAATTTCACCCTCTGCCCAATACAAACTGCAAGCAATGAAGCTGGAGCAGGAAACTAGGAAACCTGGTTTCTAGGTGCACCGGTGGCCTCTTACCCCGAGGAAAAGGGAAGGTCAAGGAGCAGTGTTTGAGTACCCCGCCCACTCTGTCCAAATCCTCTTTTTCCTCACGCCTGCACGGGTCCTGGAGTGCATAGCTCATGGTGATGTCTAGATCACCTAAGCGGTCAGAACACATGCAAAACAAAAAGCAAGTAACTGAGAACCTTCCTCCAAGAACTCAGCTCTTTTGCTTTGAGCTAACTCTTTCCCCAGTCCTCAGCCCTGCCTTCATGGAGAAGGACAGGCAAGGAGAGGCATGTTGTGCATTAAACATGAAGGAATCAGATTCAAATATAAAATGTTAGCACCCTCCAGCCACATAGCACTGAAAGCTACACACAGAGGAAGAACACTGATAAGATTTCAGTTCTTTCTTAGCAGGTAACTTGACATCTGCCTCGATATCAATGTCTTTATGATATCAGGCATTCTTCTCGCAAATAACCTGACACCAAGAGCTGCGTGCAGGCTGCCCAGCGTCACCATGAACTACACGAGGTTGTGACACTATAATGCACCAAGTATATGCACTTGCTGTAAGATAACGTGGATCAGCAGGAAATCTTGGTTGGGAGAATAAATCTGCCCTAGGTCGGCTGAATGGAATACTCAGTGTTCTCCAAACAGTCCCTGCAGTTTCTCACCACAGGACATTCGCCATGCTGTGCCTTCTATCTAGAATATTCTCCACATAGAATGCTCTTCGTATTGTTAAAAAAAAAAAAATCATTTCAACCCTTTCAAATACCCTCTCAGCACTCATTCCTGGGTGAAATTGTTTCTGCGTTCTTCCGCTCAGGCAGAGGTGAGAAGGGTGGTTTCTCTTTCCCAGTGTCCTTTGCTGAATAGCTTTCTCTGTACCTGACCTAAATTTTAGCATTCCCCTCTCTGGATGCCTCCCAGAGCACCTTGCACACGTGTGCACATCAGTATCTGTCCTTGGAACTGAAAAGTCCGTAACAAGTGACAATCCAGGAGTGTCCAAAGAGGAAACAGCTAGTTGGGCATGATGGCACACACCTCGAATCCCAGGACGAATCCAGGAAGCTAAGGCAGGAGGATCACAGGTTGGAGGACAGCCTCAGCAAGTGGTGAGACTCTCATCAAACTAGTAAGACCATTTCAAAAATAAAAATAAAATAGGGCTGGGGATGTAGCCTGAAGATAGAATGCCCTTGGTTCAATAAATACACACACACACACACACACACACACACACACACACACACACATACAGGAAACAGCTGATAAATGTTTGTTGAGTGAATAAATGAATCCCCACACTCTACCATCACTATTTTTTTTTTTTTTTGCGGTACTGGGGATTGAACTCAGGGGGCATTCTACCTCCGAGCTACACCCCCAGCCCTATTTTTTATTCTTTATTTTGAAACAGGGTCTCACTAAGTTGCGGAGTGCCTCACTAGGTAGCTGAGGCTGGCCGCGAACCCGGATCCTCCGGTCTCAGCCTCCCAAATGCTGGGATTACAAGCGTGCGCCACCACGCCTGGCTTACCATCACTATTTTTCAGTGACCATTATCCCTCACAGATAGCAGATGCTTTTAGCCCCCTAACCATCCTGGGTGCTAAATGACCAGGTCACGCTCAATCCTCAGACCTTGTGTGGCTGTGGATTCCCAGCCTAAATCTAGGCCTGGCTAATGAGAAAAAGCATAAGAGGAACAACAAATTTTAATTTAATGATTGGAAACACCTAATGAGGTGTCAGAGGGATTGACCCAAAGACTGGGTTTTATTTAGAATTGTGCTCAGTGCGCCGAGGATAACAATTACATACTTCTCAGGTGCCTTCGAATTCATACGTCACTGTACATTTAAACACCCACAGGAACATAAATGTGAGACCAAGAGAATTGACAAGTGGACCCCGAGTCACGCCAGGTGACATTTGAAAAATACAAGCTGACGAAAGTACGAAACTGTTAAGATAGGGATTAAGCAAGGATCTTGGAGACAGACAAACTCATCTGGTCCCCCCATCTACGGAGGTGATATCGAAAAGCAAGGGTGGGAGAGAAAGGGTCTCATAAAGAGTCACACAGCTGTTCTATGCGAGCTGGATGGAGCCCAGCGTGGTGGTCAGACAGACAGGACACAATTACCTCCAACCGAGTTCCCCGTGGGCACAAAAGCAGTCTCTCTAACAAGCCCGAGTAATGACATGACTCATCCAATGAGCACAGCACAGAGGGTTGAAATGAAAACCTTCAAGTGGACTCAGTTGTGTGTCTCTGGATCTCCGGTGACCCCACCGCAACCGTTAGCGAGAGCTTGGCCGAGGAAGGTAGGACGGAACCCGTGTCTGCCCAAGGCGAAGCCTCTGGCGAATGAAAGCTTTCCTTTTTGCCAAAAGAGGAACCCCAGAAACAAGCCCACAGGCTCCTTCGCTGGAGCCAGCGGAGGAGGGAAGGGGGGTGACTGGGGACTCTGGGAGAGACGTGCACATAGCAGAAAAGAGACCATCCTTCCTATCTTAGCTAGGCTACCCACTCCAGTTCCTCGGGAAGCGAGACACTAATGTCTCGATAAGTTTCGCAACCCCTTTTATACCCAGAACAACAGTGATTCGCAGAGTGCTGCCGTGTGGCCAGGAAATGGAAGGGCCAGAAGGAAACCCTCTTCCGTGCAGGTGGCCATTGGTAGAGCTCGGCTTCCTGGGTCCTGATGCAGTTCTCATCTTTCTGGAAAGTTCACTGGCAATGGCCAGCGGATTTTATGAACAGAACGTCAAGGGCCACTGGAACGGAGAGGGAAAGATGTTGGCTGGTCCTCCCCTTGGTGCGTTCACTGTGTGAGAGAACCAACAGCCTACAAAGGAACCAGCGTTAGGAGTCTCACCTGGCTGTTTCCTGAGCGGAGGATGCTCTGACTACAGAAATCTCTGCACCTCATTCGCTCACTTTTCTTTTTTCTTTCTTCTTTTTTTTTTTTCTTCTTCAGATTTCTGTTCAAATGTCAATTCCTCAGACAAACCTTCCTAAACACCGTATTTGAGAATACTTCCCTGGTCACTCTGCAAACATTTCCCAGTTCTAATCTCACATGGAGATCTGCTATGGGAAAAGACAAATACTTTAGGTAAATGCTGTCTTGTCTAGCTCCACTAATAAAATGCAAGCTCCTTGAAAGTGCAGCTTGCTTTTTTTTTTTTTTTTTTTTGGTCTTTTTTACAACTTTATCTTTAATGCTCACAATTCAACAATGTTTGGGATTGTAGTAGGTATTCAAATATTCTTGAATAAATGCATGAGTAAATGGACACTGAGATGTGTTTGTTGTATTTAGAGACTTAAATCATGCTGTCTTGCACGTATTTCCCTCAATCCCCCATACTCCTATTCTTGCCTCTTTGTGATATCCTTTTTCTCTTATTTTAATGTGCAACTCTCTGATCACTGATCTTCAGCCTCTTTTGCTGAATCTACATCCTCACTTACCTGTGCACGTGGAACTTAATAACTAAGGTAAGAATTTTACATACATACTCCGATTCGAAAATCTTATCCAAACTCATAGGATTATATAAAGGATTATCCTTCCTTTACATGCAGGGAAACTAGCCAAGTTGTTTGAATGTCGAAGGCTCCGAGCCACAAAACTACTAAGTGCAGGCCGGACTCAGATCATGAGAGGATTCACAGATTTTCTTAGGCTGGTAAAAATAATTAAAGAGTTAACATTTATTAAAACCCTATTGTTTCCTAGGTGCTATGCCGAGCACCTGATGTATATTGACTTATTGGATATTTATCCCAACCCAAGAAAGTCCTCTCATGACCTGAGCCTGGACTTCTACTTAGTAGTTTTGCGACTTGGCCCAGGGTGGGGAGCGCACATCCCTATGGTTCCTGCAGCAACCAGATGGCACCTTTAAAAGTGTGACCAAGGATTTTTAATGCAGGCGGGTGATATCTCTGTCTCCCACTGTCTCTTCCTTCACCTCTCCTCTTCTGTTGGGTGGTATTAGAGTACTTTGAGCCTACAGAGGCAGATATTGAGTTTGAGATGGGTTTAACTCATGCATTGTTGTGAATACATCTCACTAACTCAGTTTCTTCTGGGGACAGTTCTCGCAGGCATTGCTGTTTAGGGAGTCTCCAGGAGTCCTGTCACCTCCTGTGTTGACTTACCCAAGGATGTGACACCAAGTAACAAGGTCATGGATTTCATCAGGTGTATAAACGAGTCTAATGGAGCCCAGCCACCAGAAGTATGTGAGTGCTGAAGGACTAAGAAGGAAATTTAAATGCACAAATGCCACGCACGGTGGTGCATACCTGTAATCTCAGTACTTGGGAGGCTGAGATAGGAAGACTGCAGGTTCTAGAACAGCTCAGCAACTTAGTAGGACTGTCTTAAAATTTAAAAAAATAAATAAATAAAAGGGCTGGGGTTTTTGCTTGGAGGAAAAATTCCCCTGAGTTGAATTTGCAATACTGATAAATAAATACATAAATATTATGTTCACATGTGAAGGTATCACTAAGATCCTTCCTAACAGGTGTAGGGAAGAAGGAGGGGGATAGTGGATGGGTTAGCAGGGAACCACACCATGATATTGTGTGCATATATGAATGGATCACTTTGAATCTCAGTAGGGTGTATAATTATATTCCACCAATAAAGTTCTACAAAAATACAAACATATTTTTCTGTATTGAAAACAGTTTCAACAAAAGCCTTCTATGTGACAAAGTAGATAAGATGTACAGAAGAGGTCTTATTGAGAGGTGTGTGAATTGGGGGAAGTTTGTATTTATTTGTAAGCTTCTTAACTTGAAAATTTGTTGAGATTTCTCTTCCTCTTATTCCTGTTATTCTTCACTTTTATACCTGATTTTTTTTTTTTTTCTTTTTTTTTTTTTTTTTTGCGGTACTGCGGATTGAACTCAGGGGCATTCTACCTCCGAGCTATACCCCCAGCCCTATTTTTTATTCTTTATTTTGAAACCGAGTCTCACTAAGTTGCGGAGTGCCTCACTAGGTAGCTAAGGCTGGCCGCGAACCCTGATCCTCCGGTCTCAGCCTCCCGAATGCTGGCATTACAAGCGTGCGCCACCACGCCCGGTTCTTATACCTGATTTTATGTTTGTAATTTTGTGTTATTTTTCTGAAGGATCCAGAATTTGGGTAAAGTTCTACTCCACAAAACTAGTTCTTCCCCAGTGGTAGTTTGAAATAGAGAAACCCTGATACTTCGAAAGGGAACTTGGCCCAGAGGAAGCTAGATGGATACATACCCTTGTTACAGGCTAACCTGAGGCCTTAGCATTAGTAACGCCATGTTGCCACCCTAGGTGACCCAGCCAGTCACACATAACTACTTGTTTGGCTTCTGTAATTTCTGCTTGATTCATACCTACAGGAACAGCCTGTTAAGAACTTTCCATCTTTGTCACAACCGGGATGTATATAATAAAAAGATCCACCTAGCCGGGCGTGGTGGCGCACGCTTGTAATCCCAGCATTCGGGAGGCTGAGACGGGAGGATCCGGGTTCGCGGCCAGCCTCAGCTTCCTAGTGAGGCACTCCGCAACTTAGTGAGACTCGGTTTCAAAAAATAAAGAATAAAAAATAGGGCTGGGGGTATAGCTTGGAGGTAGAATGCCCCTGAGTTCAATCCCCGGTACCGCAAAAAAAAAAAAAAAAAAAAAAAAAAAAAAAAAAAGATCCACCTTTGTCCCAACCAGGCTATGTGTGTAATAAAAGGGGTTGATGTGTCTTGTTGAGTCCCTGCACAATACTGTTTTGTGCTTTCTGAACACTAAGCTTGTCTATCTCCCTTGCTGTGCCACTCTGCCGTGAGAACCTAAACTTTTCACCCTGAGCTTGTGGTTTGTCTGTATAAAAGCTCCAAAACGGTCATTTGGCACTGCACACTTGTTCAGTGCCCAGTGTAGCCCCAGCCGGTTAATAAGACTTTCTTTTGGCTGTTTTTGGGGGTCTGAGTGGTCTTCCGCAGTGGTCCTGCCTCATAACACCCTGGCCTCTCTCTGTGTGTCCCTTTCTCATCTCCAAGCCCAAACCCGAGGGAGCGCAAGGGTTGTGGTGTGTGGAGTTCAGCCTCGCTGAGCACAGAGCAGGGGGAGGTCTCCCTGGACAGGCCGTGATGGGCTTTCCACTGGAACGGCACTCCGCATACCACCTGTGCTCCCCTCTCTTCCCCACTGGAAATGGATCCAATCATGTGATTGGTGTGTTTGGGACAAGAAGCTGAGCATGGGACCATCAGTATCTTCCCAGTTCTCTCTCACCAGCACCCGCCCATGAAACTTTGATCTGTTGCCCAGTTCACTGGCTGTGCCAGTAGGTGGAGTGCATGTGCTAATCCGTGGCCAACACAGCAGCGAGCTCATTTGGGAATGTAGCCTAGATGTACTGAAATAGCCCAGCAAGGTGGTGCGTGCCTGTAATCCCAGTACTTGGGAGGCTGAGGCAGGAGAATCACAACTTTGAGACCAGCCTCAGCAATTTAGCAAGATCCTATCACACACTAAACCTCAATTATGATGTACGGTTACAAAGCACCAGTAAAAGTATATTTGAAAAAATTCTGCCGGGCGTGGTGGCGCATGCTCGTGATCCCAGTACTCAGGAGGCTGAGACTGGAGGATCACAAGTTTGTGGCCAGCCTCAGCTACTTAGTGATTCCATCTGCAATTTAGTGAGACCCTGTTTCAAAATAAAGAATAAGAGGTAGGATGCCCAGTAGCCCCCCCCCCACACACACAAAATCTTAAGAATATGCTAAGTGAAATAAACTAGATAAAAAAGACGAGCATTATATATATGATTCTGCTTGCGGGGCTGGGAGGAGGGGGAAACAAGGAGCAATTGTTTATTAGATACAGAGTTTCTACGTGGAATGATGACGGCTGTAAAACACTGTGACCACACTTAATTCATGTATATTTTTCCACTATAAATAATTTCTAAAATAAAAGAATAAATAAAAAACAAAAAGGGCTGGGGATGTAGCTCAGAGGTAGAATGCCCCAGGGTTCAATTTCCAGTACCAAAACAAAACAAAACAAAAAAGATGTACTGAAATGAAGTCCCTCCTGGCCCTACTTGGTGATAATGATAGTAATAATAAACAGCAGAAGGTAAAATCAGCGCTATTCTGGCTTGGGGCAGTGGGGAGGGGAGGGGTGTCTAGTGCCATCGTCTGAGCCCTGAAGTACTTGCCCAGACTCCTTAGTGGTTTTGAAAACCCTGGGACCAGCTCAGAGACCACCAGGGGCCCGCCCACACAATGGCTGGTCCTGGGAGGTTGTCATAGATTATTATTCAAAACCCCTAGGTGATTCTTGTGCATGTTTCAAATTACCTTATTAGGAGCCTCAAAGACCCAAATTCTCAGGGGTGATGCTGGAGGGGGGTGCTTTGGAAGGGCAAGGTTCACATGTCTTAGGATCAGCCCTATCTGCTGAGACAGGCTAGCAAGCAGACCACACTGCAATCTGATTTGTGATTTACCCTTTAGTTTTTGAGGCAAGATTGGAGAGTTCATGGTTGGATGTATTGTGCTCAAAAGTGAAGGATCCGAGTGCTTTTTATGTTAGTTCAGAAATAAGGAGGAATGTTCACATAACAAGGCTGTAAACTACATTCCCCAACAGCTGTTGCTTATTCTGTTTTTATAAACAAGAACTAAGACTTTGAAGCGTAGCCCGGAACAGCAGCGTGGGCATCCTCTCTGGGCAGAGCGACTCGGAATCCACATTTTAACGAGATCCTTCGTGATTCATATGCAACACCAGGCGTGCTTCTCCAGCTCCATTGAAGTCACTGGATCACTGTGCTCGGGGCCCTGAGAAGGCCTGCCCTCAGTCCAGCTATGTAGGCAACTGGCAGTAAAAGGATAGTCTCAGCAAGCAGGCGCTCAGCTCTCATGAGATGGATGCCGGACACACTCTGGACTAAGACGGGCAAGCAACAGCATCTTGGTTCATTTCTTTTCAACTCTGGGCTTTCTCTAACCCAGCATCCACTTTGTCAGTGCAAGGACACTGCCCTTTGATTTCCCACTGTCTTTTTTTCCTGCTTCCCCCTCCTCCTTCTCCACCTCTGGTTTGTATCACTATTAATTATTGCCTGTGGCTCTTACACACTGCTTTCTTTAATAGCATAAAGTATCTCTTCTCTAGATTGCGAGCACTTTCCCCTCCTTCCATTTTCCGAGAGCAATAGCAACGCCATGGTGACCCCTAATCCCTAACCTGGAGATGGGTGGGAAGAGGGGCAGCCTGCGAGGCAATTCTTAAGAAAGAAAACAAAGAATTTGTCTGATGAAGAGAGAAACTCTGCAACTGGTGTTTCCCAAGTTCTTAGCTACATACAAGTAACCCAGGGAGCTGTGGACTGGGACCCAGGAGCATAGGATGGAGCCAGAGAGCCTACAGTTCCCGCGAGATATCAGGTACTGCTGCTGATGCGACTGGTCCATGCACCACACTCTGAGTAGCAAATTCTACGCAGCCGGAGGACCTGTTATATTCACTGCCGTGACAAGGTGTGCATGCTTAAGCTGGGCGTGGTGGTGCACGCTTGTAATCCCAGCATTTGGGAGGCTGAGACCAGAGGATCCGGGTTTGCGGCCAGCCTCAGCTACCTAGTGAGGCACTCTGCAACTTAGTGAGACCCTGTTTCAAAATAAAGAATAAAAAATAGGGCTGGGGGTATAGCTCAGAGGTAGAACGCCCAAGTTCAATCCCCAGTACCGCAAAAAAAAAAAAAAAAAAAAAAAGATGTGCATGCTTGCCCCAGGAAAGATGTGAATAGATTAGTCAACAAATGTTTATTGAACTTATTGTGATCTGAACCACCATGTTGAATGTTCAAACTCTCACAATAATCCTGCAAGACATGGAATGTTTGACCTGTAAAACTGGGGCTAATACGTCATGCATCAAGACACTAGGAGAGCAAAGTTACTTGCTCAAAGCTAGGTGTTAACGTGGCCAGTGGCTCTTTTGCCCAACCTGCCAAATGTTTCCCTACACTTCCTAACCTCTTTGGAGGCTACTTGAAGCTTTCGAACTCCTTCTGGCCAGTGGGTTGCTGAGGACATGGAATGCGCCATCTCCTGGCTGCAGAAATCAAGAGCCCCTGCCCCTCTGCCAGCCCTTGCATCTGTCCCGTGCCATCTGGAACGTGTGGCCCCAAGGTGAGGATGGGAAGTGAGCTGCCCACCCTGCAGGGGACTTCACAGGGGAGGCACCAGTGAGTCTTGCTAGATTAAAACCACTACTGATTTTTAGTTGTCAGAATATTCTGATTAGGGCTGGATATGGTCGTACATGCTTGTAATCCTAGTACTTGGGAGGCTGAGACCGGAGGATCGCAGTTTCAAGGACACCCTCAGCAAAATAGTGAGAATCTCAGCAACCTAGTGAGACTCTGCTTCCAAATAAGAAATAAAAAATTGGTCTGAGGATGTAGCTTGGAGGCAGAATGCCTCTGGGTTCAATTTCCAGTACAAAAAAAAAAAAAAAAAAAAAAAATTCTGACTAGTCTGGCTCAACACTGATGTCAGACAGCTCTTTGTGTAATTGGCTTGGCTTTCTATCTGGGGTCCTAGGTCCCTTAAATGCATGCATACTCCCAGTACAGTCTGCATCAGGCGTGCCCAGCTAAGGGCAGCACCGAAACTGTGTAAAACCCGTGGCCAGAGCCCTGCGGACATCTGGAGTCTCGGCAGCTTTGACCAGAGCAGCGGCCATGCCTGCCGGGCCTCCAGCGCTGGGTCGGGGTCCATCCCGTGGCCCACGTGGCTTGCTTTCCGGTTCTGCCCGTCATTTCTCTGGCACCACTTTCTAGCACGCTTAGGATGGGCCGCATTCACGAACTGAACAAAACAGTATTTTTAGCACGTTATTAACGCACGCCTACTCAATAATTAGCTTTCCATCCTCTGTTGACTCATCCAATGGGTGGGGGTGCAGTTTTCACGCACAGTGGCTGCTGGGGTCTCAATGTGTGTGCTCCATCCAGCGTGCGTGTGTAGAAACCTAATTCTGAGTGCCCGGGTGTGTTGAGGTGGGGCCGCGGGAGGGTGATTAGGTCCTGAGGGGGAGCCCTCACCAGTGGATGGATGCCTTTGTAAAAGATGGCCTGGAGAGCGAGCTTGCCCTTCTCACCTAGCTACCGGGCAAGCAGGTGCTGTCTATGACCCGGGAAACGGGCGCTCAACAAACACAGAATCTTCAGGCACCTTGAGCAGGTACTTTCCAGTGTCCACAACCGAGAAGTCCATGGTCTGGGCAGCTGATAAACAGAAGCTTATTCTGGTAGAGCAGCCCGGTTGCCTACAACAGCAGCCTGGGCTCGTATCCCACAAAAGAGCTTCAGGTGCATCGTCTGACTTGTATTTATATGTCAAAAGTGCAGAAATACTGTCCACGAGTAGTGGAATTGACTTAAGAAAAAGTAGAAAGGCTGCAGAAATGTTAAATAAGTAAATAAAAAATAAAAAGTCCAAAAGAAAAGGACTAAGGGACTTTTTATTTAGTTATTTATTTTGCGGTCCTGGGGATTGAACTCAGGGGCATTTTACCTCTGAGCTATATCCCCAGCCCTATTTTTTATTCTTTATTTTAAAACAGGGTCTCACTAAGTTGTGGAATGCCTCACTAGGTAGCTGAGGCTGGCCTCGAACTTGGATCCTACAGACTCAGCCTCCCAAATGCTGGGATTACAAGTGTGCGCCACCACGCCCGGCTTTTTTATTTATTTAATTAATTAATTAATTTATTTTTGTGGTACTGGGAATTGAACCCAGGGGCATTCTACCTCTGAGCTACACCCTCAGTCCTATTTCTTATTCTTTATTTTGAAACAGGGTCTCGCTAAGTTACCGAGGGTCTTGCTAAATTGCTGAGGCTGGTTTCAAACCTGGGATCCTCCTGTCTCAACCTCCCAAGTACTGGGATTACAGATGTACACCCCCATGACCAGCAATTGAGTAGTACAATCATGATAATAAAACAATGTAATGACTACTTAAAGAGGAAATTACAGACCAATGTTACTTACATAAAATCCTAAGATTAGATCTGCAAACTTACCACCATATACGTATAAATAGAACATGTCAAAATAGGGTTTACTTCAGGAATAAATTCAACACGAGAAAAAAAAAATCTAAGTAATAGACTACATTTGGATTTTAGGAGAAAAAAGTAACTAGGTAATATAAACTCAATAAATATTGCTATGAAAAATTCAAACAATTTATGACTGGTAAAGAATTAAAGCCAATTATCTTCCAAAAATGTATGGTAAAATATGCTTTTTGAAGCCGGGTGTGGTGGCTTGTAATCTCAGTATTGGGAGACTGAGACAGGAGAATCAGGGTTTGTGGCCCAGCCTCAGCTACCTAGTGAGGCACTCCGCAACTTAGTGAGACTGTTTCAAAATAAAGAATAAAAAATAGGGCTGGGGGTATAGCTCGGAGGTAGAATGCCCCTAGGTTCAATCTCCAGTACCGAAAAAAAAAAATTAAAAAATTAAAGGAGCTGGAGGTGTGACTTGGAGGTAGAATACCCCTGTGTTCAATCCCCACTAACACACACACACACGAAAAAAAATGAGAGTGCAAGAGAAA
>PVLC010023963.1:0-25153 GCA_004027655.1 Graphiurus murinus | reverse complement strand
GCGGCCAGCCTCAGCTACCTAGTGAGGCACTCCACAACTTAGTGAGACTCGGTTTCAAAATAAAGAATAAAAAATAGGGCTGGGGGTATAGCTCGGAGGTAGAATGCCCCTGAGTTCAATCCCCAGTACCGCAAAAAAAAAAAAAAAAAAAAAAAAAGAAAAGGCCTTGTGAGAGTGTGATTGTCTTTGTTCTGTCTTACTTGTAAGTAGGCATCTTTCGGTTCGTTCCCTCCCTGTCGGCCAGGATGGGACAGGGTGAATCGAGTGAGGGGGCTATTTTAACCCCCCTTGAGTGCCTAATCAAAAACTTTGCAGATCTTAGGAGGCGAGCCGAAGGTTACAGAGCCTCCATTGATGTTTTCACACTGAAGAAATTGTGTGAAAGGGACTGGCCATCTCTTGGGGTTGGATGGCCGGAAGAGGGCACTCTTAACTCAGGGATCTGCCGGGCAGTCCATGATGTCATCTTTGGGAGACAGGGCCAGTCCGGGCAGATGCCCTATTTAGAGATTTGGAATGATATAATTTGGGAAAATCCACGCTGGCTTCGCGAGAGTGGGGGCAGCTCTCAGGGGGGAGGGTGGCTCTCGTGGAGGCGGCCACAAAAGATCAGGGGTTCAGAAGGAGGCCCCTAAGCCTGTTTTGGTTTCTACTGCCGATCGCAGAAAAGACCCGAAGGAAAAGAGGCCCCCATCCCGGCCCTCAGCTCCTGTCTTGATGGCGCCTGAGTCACCCCCCAGAGTTAGGCGTTTGGGGGGGATGCACCCCCACCCTACCAGGGATTTCAAGGCAATGATGATTCAAGGGACCACTCTGCTCCTAAACCCCTGTGTCTGCCATTGCTGGATAGCACGGTGAATGTGGGAAGCCCTCCCCCCCCCACACACTCGGTCTGGCACGCGCTTTGGAGCTGGCTTTGAAGCTTCAACGGAGGGGGCAAGGGGGGTCGATTTGGCTCAGCGGCTGCTTCAGTGCAGTGGCGCTGGCTTTGAAGCTTCAGCGGAGGGGACAAGGGGGGTCGATTTGGCTCAGCGGCTCCTTCGGTCTGGCTTTGAAGCCGCGGCTGCTGTGACCTTCCCTGCTGGGACATTCCCCCTTAGGGAGGTAGGAGAGGCTGATTCTGCCAGGCGACTGCTCCAAACTTATGTCCCATTCACCACCTCAGACCTTTATAACTGGAAGAATCAAAATCTCCCGTTTTCTGAAGACCCAGAGGGAGTCGCTTCCCTTCTGGAGTCTGTTTTCTATACTCATCAACCCACCTGGGATGACTGTCAGCAACTCTTGGGCACTCTTTTTACCCTAGAAGAAAGGGAATAAATAAAAGCAGAAGGGAGGAAACAAGTCCGGGATCACCGTGGTGACCCCACTTTTGACCAAGGACTGATAGAGGAGGCCTTTCCCTCTAGTCGGCTCAGATGGGACCCCAATTCTCATGCAGGAAGGGAGTCTCTTGATTGGTACCGCCAGATTCTATTGTGAGGAATCCGGGCAGCTGCCCGGAAGCCCACTAATACCGGCTGTGGCCTTGCAACCCATTGACCCCAAGGCCCTGGAAACTCCATTGTGCCTACAAACCCCAAAGTTCAGGGCAAGTAGAGAGAATGAACAGGACCCTAAAAGAAACATTGGCAAAACTGAAAATAGAAACTGGAGGTGACTGGGTAGATCTACTCCCCTTTGCCCTACTGAGAAGCAGGTGTACTCCTTACTGTGCTGGCTTTACCCCGTTCGAGGTTGTTCATGGGAGGCCACCCCCCGTGGTGCCTCGAATAAGGGAGGAGGAGTTAGCAGGGCTTGAAAACTTAACTCTGCTTAAGTCTTTGCAGGTGCTGCAAATGGTCCGTGGGACTACAAGGGTAGCTGTCAGAAGCCTTCAGCCTGAGGTGCCCCTAACTGGAAAGAACACACCCAAGCTGCTCTTTGAACCAGGGGAGCAAGTCTTCATCAAGAAACTCCACTCCAATCACTTGGAACCTCAGTGGGATGCGCCATACACTGTGGTTCTCAGCACTCCAATGGCAGTACGAGTGGCAGAGCAGCGGCACTGGATTCACCACACCCGACTGAAGAGGGCCCCAGACCCGGAAGCCATCGAGAAGGACTCCAAGACATCATGGTGACTGGAACCCACCGGAGACCCGCTGAAGCTGAAGTTTGTGCCTGAGATTCGTCACCAGGCCCCAGAGGGAAACAAGTCCTAATGACTTTGGTCCTCTTGCTGGGGGCCACCTGGGAGGTAACAGGCTATAGGCCTCCCCAGAACTGGGAGTGGGAACTTAGAAAAACTGGGGATGGGAGGGTGTTGGCAAAGAACGTCACAAAGGGCCAACCCACCTTTAAATTCGATCTCTGCCAGCTCTTTGGTAAGAATCAGCTCAACTTATGGGGGCTGAGGGGTTACAGCTGTGGTGAATTGTCCTTGGAACAAGGGCTGGCAGAAACTCAATTCTATGTCTGTCTGGCTAATGGAAGGACCCGTTGCCAGGGGGAGGACAGTTATCACTGCGGAGAGTGGGGGTGTGAAACTGAGGCTTCTTGGAAACATGAGGATCCCCACATCTGGTTTAAAAGGCTCCCTTCCCCAGAGACTTGTTCCGAAGGGAGTTGTAACCCAATGGAGGTACGAGTTATTACTTGGAATGAAGGTGGGAACTAGGGGTTGGATGACTGGAAGAACATGGGGGATAAGGTTATATGTTGCTGGCCCCGACCCGGGGGATGAGTTCACCATTCAGAAGCGAATGCCCCCTTGAGAGGCCATGCCCATAGGGCCCAATTCAGACCTCTTCCTCCCAGTACCTAGAGAAGAGACTTTCCCCGACCCAACTCCCGGAGTAATTAAAAGCCCTACACTCAATCCCCAGAGGCTAGCCCACACCCCAACAATCGGTCCTGACAACCTAGGCCGAGGCCTATCTTCTTTCAGAATGTTACAAATGTTCCACCAAATGGTTAATAGCTTGGACCCTAGATTTGGGAGTGATTGCTGGTTTTGCCTGAATCCCAGACCCCCCTATTATGTAGGAATAGTAGCAAATCAGTCTGTTGTTGTAAAATCAGATGAGGGCATTTGTGACTGGAACCTGCCCTGGCTAACAATAGGAGACCTCCAGGGATGCGGGCCATGCCTCCTATCATCTTCTTACGCCCTACAGGCATTCCCCTACAAGTCTGTCTGCTCCAAAGCAATAAGGGCAAATTTCTGCTCTTCCAAAAGAGTATATTATTCCAGTCCTCCAGGAACCTGGCTGGCCTGTACTGGGGGGCTTACTAAATGTCTGCCTTCAGACCTCCTGCAACCCACACCGACCTTCTGAGTGCTTGTCCACATGCACACATTTCTCATTTAACCTTTCCCCAATTCCCACCCCATTTCCTCACCCTCACTCCTTCTCAAGTTCAGTTTAGTGATTGACTTTGACATGTTCATGAAAGTACATCATGTGCATTAGGGTGTCATCCCTCCCTCCATCACCTTCCATTAAGTCAAATTCTTTGCTCACTTAAGGTTTCTCTTTCTGCATCTGGAGTCCCTCTTATGTCCCATTTTCTCCCTAGCTTCCACATATTAGGGGGAGCATATGATTTTTTTACTTTTCATTACTGACTAATATCACTTAGCATAATGTTTTCCAGTTCCATCCATTTCCCTGCAAATAACATGACTTTGTTCTTCTTTATGGCTGAGTAAGATTCCATTGTGTACATATCCCATAGTTTTGTAATCCATTCATCTGTCGATGGAAATCTTGGCTGTTTCCATAGTTGGACAATTGCAAATTGTGCAGCTGTAAACAGAGATACACATGCATCAGTCTGATAGTTTGGTTTCCATTCTTTTGTGTAGATACCCAGAAGTGGTATTGCTGGATCCTATGGTACATTCATTCCCATTAGTCTGAGGATCCTACATATTGTTTTCCAAAGTGGTTGCAGTTATTTGCAATCCCACCAGCAATGTATTAGGGTTCCCACTTCTCCACACCCTCGCCAGCATTTGTGTTCTTAATGATTACCATTTTGATTGGGTTTAGGTGAAATCTCAAGGTAGTTTTGATTTGCATCTCTCTGATGCTAATGATGTGGAACATTTCCTCATACATTTATTGGCCATTTGTATTTCTTCTTTTGTGAAGTGTCTATTTAGATACTCTGCCCAGTTTTTGATTGGGTCATTTGTTTTCTTAGCTGTGAGTTTCTTGAGTTCTCTATATATCCTAGATATTAGTCCTCTATCAGAAGAGTAGCTGGCAAAAATTTTCTCCCACTCTGTGGGGTCTCTGTTGAAGTTCTTGTTAATTTCTTTTGCTGCACAGAAGCTCTTCAGGTTAATACAATCCCATGTATTGATCTTCCTTCAAGTTGCTTGTGATTTTGGGATCTTGTTGAGAAAGTTTTTACCTGTGCCTATGTGTTGAAGTGTTGGTCCTATGCCCTCTTCAAGTAGCTGCAAGGTCTCTGGTCTGACTTCCAGGTCCTTGATCCACCTTGAGTTGACTCTTGTGCAGGGTGAGAAAGTGGGGTTTATTTCCATTTTCCTGCATATGGTTATCCAGTTTTGCCAACACCATTTGTTAAAGAGGCTATCTTTTTTCCAGTGTATGTTTTTGACTCCTTTGTCAAAAATCAGTTGACTGTAAGCACATGGGTCTGTTTTTGAATCTTCTATTCTACTCCATTGGTCTATGCATCTGTTTTTGTGCCAATACCATGCTATTTTTATTTCTGTGGCTTTGTAGTAGAGTTTGAAGTCAGGTATTGTGATACCTCTTGCATGGTTATTGTTGCTAAGAACTACTTTGGCTATTATGGGATTTTTGTTGTTCCAAATGAATTTAAGGATTGATTTTTCTATGTCTTGGAGGAGCGACCTTGGTAATTTCATGGGTATTGCATTGAATCTGTAGATTACTTTTGGGAGGACGGCCTTTTTGATGATATTTATTCTGCCTATCCATGAGCATGGAAGATCTTTCCATCTTCTAAGGTCTTTATCAATTTCTTTTTCCAACTCTTTATAGGTTTTCTTATAGATATTTTTACCTGTTTAATTAGGCTTATCCCTAAGTATTTTATTTTTGGGGGGTGCTATTGTGAGTGGAATTATTTTCTGCATTTCTTTTTCCATGTATTTATGGTTGGCATACAGAAAAGCTTCTGATTTTTTAAGATTGATTTTGTATCCAGACAATTTGCTGAATTTGTTGGTCAGTTCTATAAGTTTTTTGGTTGACTTTGTTGGGTCTTCTAAGTATAGTATCTTGTCATCTGCAAAAATGTATAGTTTTAGTTCTTCTTTCCCTATTTTTACTGCTTTGATTTCCTTCTCTTGCCTTATGGCTCTCGCTAGAGTCTTAAGTACTATAGAGTCTCCATGTGTTTACATGGTTACTCTGGGTCTTTTTAGAGTTTATTTCTAGTTTTACCCCATTGTGGTCTGAAAAGATTCAGGGAATTATATTATATTTTTTGAATTTGCCAGTGTTCACTTTGTGGCCCAGAATGTGGTCTATTTTGGAGAAGATTACATGGGCAGCTGATAAAAATGTGAATTCAGCTGTAGTTGGGTGAAATAGTCTGTATGTGTCTAATGCGTCCATGTGGTTTATGATATTCTTTAGGACTGAGGCATCTTTACTGACCTTTTGTTTAGAAGATCAGTCTAGTGATGTGAGAGAACTCTCCCAATATTAGTGTATTGCGATCTATGTGTGACTTTATATCATGAAGAGTATGTTCTATGAAAGTGGCTGCACCTATATTTGGGGCAAAGTTTTTTTTTTGAGGGGTTTGCTAGTAATTGGATTTTTAAAAATTAATTAATTTATTTTTTCAGCATGGATTTTTATACATTTCTTGAGTACAACAGGGTTACATAGACATATATGACATATCAATCATTGTCAGATCACAAATAGCACCACTTCTTCATTTTACATGTATAGCCCACATTATTAACATAGCCTGGTAAAGCAAACTTTCTAGAGTCATAAAACCATACTCCTTTAGGGTCATATATTTACTTTCTAAGAAGTAGGAGGGTCTTTCATCTATGCATCCTAGGGGCAATCTCCAGACTTCAAGATGCCAATGTAGCCATAGCAGAAAAGTCAGTATAATTGCTCATATAATTGCTCATATAGCAACTGCCAGGGAGGAAAGGGCCCAGCTGGGCTCCCACAACTCCCCCGTTTTTATTTTAAAATGCACAAAGGACTGTGCCTGTCTTAGGTAGTTTCCTACCAGGTGCTTAATCTTACCCGTCATGGTGTCTTGATGAGTCATTCAACAAGTGGGGCACAGTTATTGATTGTTATTTCCTCTTGCTGAATTGTTCCTTTTACTAGTAAAAAACGACCTGCTTTGTCTCTTCTGATAAGCTTAGGCTTAAAGTCTTATTTGTCTGATATCATAGTTGCTATTCCTGCTTGTCTTTGAGTTCCCTTGGCATGGATATCTTACTCCAGTCCTTCATTTTTAGTTTGTGGGAATCTTTGCTTGTAAAGTGTGTTTTTTTGCAGGCAGCATATAGATGGATTCTGCGTTTTAATCCATTTTGCCATCTTGTGCCTTTTTATTGGGAAGTTGAGACCACTTATATTCAGTGTGATTATTGAGAGATAATTTTTAATTTCTAACATTTTGAGTTTTCATTTTGGTTTGCAGTAGTGTTTATTCTTCTTTGTTTAGTTGCTTGCTTCCTGGAAATTATTGTTTCTCTGGTTCTGATGTTTACTTGTTAGGTTTTCTTTGTGGTTAATCTCTTTGAGTATTTTCTCTAGTGCTGGTTTGGAAGACATAAATTCTTTTAGTTTCTGTTTTTCATGGAAGGTTTTTATTTCCTTGTCAATTTTGAGAGAGAGTTTTGCTGGGTAGGAGAATGTTGGATGCAAGTTATTTTCTTTCAGAGTTTGGAATATGTTACTCCAGCCCCTCCTGATTTTCATGACTTAGTTTGGTAGGTCTGGAGTTTTTCCAATTGGTTTTCCTCTAAATGTTGCTTGGCCTTTTACTTTTGTTCCTTTAGAATTCTCTCCATAGCATCTACCCTGGTAAACTTGATTATTATGTGGCATGGTGAACCTCCTCTTTGATCCTGTCTTGAGAGGGTTCTATATTTTTCCTGTACCTGTGTGTCCACTTCTCTTTCTATGTTTTGAAAATTCCATGATATTACTTCTTTGAAAATTTTCAGGAGCCAGCCCTTGAGGCAGCGGGGTCGGGGGTCCCTTGGTAGGTGTGGATTGAGATGAGGTAGAGAGAATACACTCACACCCAATGCAGTGTTGAAGCACAATTGTTTTATTTTTTGTCAGTGGTAGTTTTATACTATTTTTTTTACAATGAGGCATATGGAACAGGAATTTTTACAGACTTCTTTTTTCCTAAGGTGAAGTGGGTACATCTTTTACTAGAAAAGCCATTTCCCACAGGATTAAGAAAACAGTAAAGGTTACAGAATACAATATGTATATAAAATTCTTTTAGTACAAAAACAGTGTTAAAGGTTAACAATGAAGAAGTCTCTATTCATTAGTTTAAATCTTCACTATTTGCTTAGCTCCTGTAAGCAGTGTTTTTTATCTTTTCCTCTGGCCGCTAGAGTTAGTTAATGTGTGGTGGAGACAAGGGAGAGGTTCCAGAGAGGGGTAAACTATCTATCTTAAAGTTTTCTTTACTCATAGATAAAATAGTAGACCTAAGTCCCTTTGGCTTATTTATTTTGTTTCTAACCTGTGCTGATATGGAACATAATGGTGTTTAGTAACTAAGCTTACAAAGCCCATTTCCTGATGTTTGTAAAATGTTAATGAATATCTTTGAGGCATGTTGAGGCACTGCTTTTTTCAGCTAATATTGAGGAATCATAATCTGTCCAGCCATCTTGTGTTTCTAAGAAATTTTCTTTTATAATTAATGTAAAAGGAAA
Source organism: Graphiurus murinus (assembly GCA_004027655.1). Taxonomy (NCBI): domain Eukaryota; kingdom Metazoa; phylum Chordata; class Mammalia; order Rodentia; family Gliridae; genus Graphiurus; species Graphiurus murinus. Next base: position 17,220 of record PVLC010023963.1, on the reverse strand, counting down.
ACCCAAAGCACCCCAAATTCCCAGAATAACATAATGCAAAGTGGGATGTGCCACATATTCCTTCTTTTGGAATCGTCTGCCTTGCAGGACTCCAGCAGACCAAGCCTTGCTCAAGATCCAGCTATTAAGGTGTTGTGTCAGAAAATATTGTTTATTCCATTAGTTTTAATTTCTAATCCCTGTTTGCCTATTATTCTTAGGTTAGCTCTTTTAAAATTGGCCTAGATCTTTATACTGTCGATTTTTTTCCTAAATTATGTATTATGGATTCATTTTTGGAATGCTCGTCTTCTAAGAGTGATATTCTATTTTCCATGTGGTCTAATCTACTGTTTATAGTTTGTATTGATGCCTTCACTTCAATTATTGCATCTTTCACTTCCTTCCAGGCTTCTCTATGATTCCTGTTCAGGGTGTCAGAGTTTTATTTCTTTCCTACTCTCACTGAATTCTTTCTGGAAAATTTGTATCATTTCTACTATTAAAGATCTGAATTGTTTTTCTGGTATCCTCTGCCATTCCTGGTTGTTGAGTTCTTTTATTGTGGGATTGTGGTGGCTCATTGTTTCTTTGCTATTTTTCCTTCTCATGTTTTCCCTGTTCTTACATTTATATCTTTGCTGTTCTTGCAAGCTTTCTCTATGTTTGTAGGTTTCTCATTTCTATTTTCTCTCTGTGAATAGTATCTTGTACTGAGTAACCATTACTTTAGGACTTCTTCTGCTTACTCTATTGGTGCCTTTGTTGGGTTTCAGGTATTGACTTCTAGGATATGTTTGTTGATTCTGTTACAGGTATTCATCTCAGAGATGTGAGTAGGGTAGTTTGTGTTTTTAGGCCTCGATGTGGGATGTGTTGAGCTATTCCTTATATCAGCAGAGGTTAGTTTATCCTTTGGGTTTGGCAGTCCTTTCTGTTCGTTCACCTCTCTGGTCCAATTTCTGCAATGGGGGTTTAGAGGTGTTTGCTGTTATATTCAAGTACAGCTTGTGTTCAGTGGTAAAGGTTGGGTGAGAAGTCATAGTGATGAATCAAAGAATATGGTAAAATAGAGGGGATGGTCCAGTGGAATAAGAGGTTGAGTGTGTTGAGAAAGAAAAAGTGTTGAGAGGAATATAGATGGGAGAGAGGGAGGGAAGCTTGTAAAAGTGATAAGGAAGAGAGTCAACAAATGGAGCAAGAAATAACAAAGCAACAAAGCATCCAAACAAACATAAATAAATCAAAGCAATACAAAATGAAAAGAGAATAAAAACAAAAAAACCCAAACAACAACAAGAAACAAAAACAAAAACCCTGCAAGTTTGTAAGTACAGAGCTGAGTTGGCCTCTGCAGTCCTTTTGGATCTGCATGGATATTTTCAGCTTTTAGATATCTGCTCACTATGTTAGGTTTTTGAGCATGCCTCTGGTATTCTTATTTGCTCTTTCTGTCAGTGCAGGCAGGGAATTCTGCTGGTGTATCTCCCACTGCAAGCTTATGTCTCTGAGTTCTCCACAGGGGCTGTCTATATCTTTTTCTTTCTCTCTGCCTTTGCTGGTGGTAGGAGTGCAATCTACATGCCAAGCATTTTCCAGGGTGCCTGTAAGGTCTCTATGCCCTGTGTGCACTGAGTCTCTCCTGCACTTCTGCTCCTATCTAATTGCTAGAAGGGTGGATGACTGAGTCTGTCCTTTGCATAGGGACCCCTTCCCCCAGGAAAATGCAATTTGACTTACAGATTCCTACTGCTCTGGCTCCAGGGGGAGGGGTGAGCTGGGGTATCCTTGCCACAGGCTTAAACTGGTCGTCCCAGGTGTTCTTGATCACTGTTGATCCTGCAGGGATATGCTGCCTAATTAGGGTGTGCAGTTTTGTAGTCACTTACTTCACATCTGGTTGCTGGGTATTCAGGAGGTCATTAGAGGTCTTGTTGCTAGTAGGCCCCATTCTGGGTGGTTGGTTCATTGGCGGCTGGCCACCACTCCTTGGCATGTGCCAATGCCGCACACACTGGTTCCTTTGTTCTCCCTGGTCTGCTTTCTGAGTTCTGTTCCACTGCTTTCATTACTTTTTTCACTTTTTTGCTGCTTTTCTTTTCTTCTGTCAAGAAGCTGCTTTGCGGCAGTTTTGATTCAAGCTCTTCAGTGGAATTGGTCAGTGCTCTGGTTCTGGAGGAAGAGGTGAGCTGGGGTGGTCCCACCACCAGCTTAAGCTGGTCATCCTAGGCATTCCAGTCACTGTTGATTGTACAGAGATATGCCTCCTGATTAGGACAAGGAATTCTGAAGTTGCTTACTCCACATCTGTTGCTGGGTATGCAGGGGGTCATTAGATATCATGGTGTTAGACCCCGCACTGGGCGGCTGGCTCAATGGCAGCCACCACTCCTCAGGGTGGACTGCTGATGCGCTGATGGGTTCCTTTGTTCTCCTTGGTCAGCTTTCTGGGTTCTGTTCAGCTGCAATTCAATTTTTGTTGCTTTGTTTACCACTTGTTTTCTTCTGTCAAGAAGCTGCTTTTATGGCAGATTTGATTCAAGCTCACAGCACCTGAGGAGAGGTGTTTCACTCAGATGCCATCTTGGGCTCTCTGTTCTTTATATATGATGCACTAATCTTTCAGTAATAATTGGTTTGTATGTGCTGTTCAAATGGTGTCTTTTCTAGAGTCACAGACATAGAAATCTTATTTCCTGATCATATGAACTACTAGGTAGTACAATATGGTGTTTGCTGATAATGGAAGTTCCTAGAAGAAGCTATTGGCTTCCAATATGAAATGATGGGAGAGATGTTGCTGTATTGTGTTCTTATGGTAAGATCTCAGATGGTTAGCAGAACCTGCCTGTTGGAGTTAACTATTGTACATTAGAGTAACACAAAAATTTTAAGACAGTGTGAAATAGCTTCTCAGCACACTGCAACTATAAGCCAAGACACTGAAAACCATGCTTTATTTGGGTAAAATAAAAGGCAATCATATTTTCAGGAGAATATGAGATACATACTATTAAGGGAAAGCTACTAGGAAGAAATGCTTTTTTAGAACATTGCATTCTGACACAAGACAGAATCTATAGACAGTAACTTAATTTAAAGTGGAATCAGTAACTATGAAAGAAACATCCTGTTATTAAAATGTGACACATATGATTCCTGGAAATGGCTTGTTTAGAGAAAGGTTATTCAATTTTATGGCTGGAAGGCATTCATTTTTGAAGATAGGATGTCTATGATATCAATTTACTTTTCTTTAAACTGCATCCATTAATTTTTGTCATTTTGGTGATTAAATTCTTTGATTCTTAAATCAATATTAGAGAAAACCAGAATGTATTGACAAAAATCTACATTTTCACCAGCTTTATGATGGACTAAACACCTTCACCAAGCATTCTACCAGCAATCACACAGAATTGACTCTTCTCAGTTTGGCACAGCACACAGGTGTTTTGGGCCAGATAAAGCTCATCAGCATCATTTTCTGTTCTACAGTGGAACTTATTTAACATGATGTGAACAGTAGTGATAAACTCTCTGCAATGACCAGAGGAAGAAACAAAAAAAAAATCCCTGCAGAATTTCAAAGGAAATGAAAACTAAATTGTACTTGCTTTTTGAATATGTCGAATAGCAAAGGATAAAGATGATATTCACTTGCTGAAAATCATAAAAGACTAATAATCTCAAATATGAGCAAAGCTATGAGCAAAGCAGTTTTTATCATTTAAGACTATCCTACTCTTTCCATATGCAATTTATCAGTTGCCAATCTGGGGATTTAAACTTATTTAGTAGCCAGGGGTAATGACTGTAATCCCAGAACTTGTGAGACTGAAACAGGAGGATCACAATTTGATGACAACCTTAGCAATCTAGGAGACTCTGTTTCAAAATAAAAAAGATAAAATTGGGCTGGGGGTATATCTTTGAGGTAGAATGCCTCTAGGTTCAATCCCTGGTACCACACACACACACACACACACACACACACACACACACACACACACACACACAAAATCTAATCTAGCAATAGGTAACAATTATATAGCAATTATACATACAGCTACTGCACAATAAAACTAAAGTTAAGACACAAGAATCCCATACTTACAGGGCCCTTTCACTATTCCTTTAATAAAGTGAAGTTGGTCACAATATTTTGCAACCTAGTTATTTCTATATTATGCCAAAAAGTAGATGATTTCATCAAATATTCGAAAATAGGAATATCAAAAGTAGGAAATTATGTCAATATATACCAATGCTTCCACAAACTCTGACAAGATCTGAGAATGTGGTCAGGAGGGTGACCACTGGACAAGAGAGAAGTCTTAGGCTGAGTGGGAAAAGAAGCCTATCTGAATTCACACAGGAGATGTCTTTCTATTCAAATCCTCACAGGACTCTAGGTTTGCCTTTCTAGCATTATTCACAGTTATGGATATTTATTAAAAATATGTGTATAGTAATGCTAATCATCTGCTAAATTGCACTCTCAAGTAAAAAGCAATGCCTTATTCATTACAAGTATTCAATTAATTGTGTGCGTGTGTGTGTGTGTGTGTGTGTGTGTGTATTACTAGGTATTGAATCCAGAGGCACATTCTACCTCTTAGATATATTCCCAGCCCCATTTTATTATGCTTTACTTTGAAACAGGGTCTGGTGAATTTGCTGAGAGCCTCACTAAATTGCTGAGGCTGACCTCAAACCTGTGATGTTCCTGTCTCTGCCTCCCAAGTACTGGGATTGCAGGCATGCACCACCACTCTTGTCTTCAATTAATCTTTTATTTTTTAATTGGTGCATTGTAATCATATATCTTTGTTAGGTACAAGCTGATAAAGGCATACATGCACACATTTCTCATTTAACCCTTCGCCAATTCCCGTCCCACTCCCTTACCCTTCCTCCTTCTCAAATTCAGTTTAGTTTTTGACTTTGATATGTTCATAAAAGTACATCATGTGCATTAGGGTGCCACCCTCAATTAATCTTTTTAATGAAATTTTAAGTTAAATGTTCAGGAAGAAAGAATCTTAGCAGAAATTGATTGTAAACAATTCTGAAAACTTTCAAAAAAAAAGGTTCTTTCCAAAAAGTTTAAATTGTGATGTGGTCATTTATCTACTGATCTTTCATTGTGCTGTGTAACCTAGCCTTCAAGGCTGAAAAAGAGATTCTTATTCTTCATTCTTTGTGAAAAGTAACTTTCAAATTCATTCATCCCTCAGGAGATTGGTTCTAGTACCCCATCAATAACTGTGATGCTCAAGTTCCATATTCTCTCAGCCTGTAAAACAGTCCATTCAAGATGGATCAAAGACCGGGAAATTAGACCACAGGCTTTGAAATTACTAGAGGAGAGCTCAGGTCATCATTCCTACATATAGACACAGGAAGAAACTTCCAAAGCATAGGAATTAAAACAAGAATTAATAAATTGGATAGAATTAAACTAAAAAGTTTCTGTTCATCAAAGGAAACTGTCAAAAGTCCAAGAGAGAGCCTACAGAATGAGAGAAGATCTTTGCCAGATATACCTTTGTTAAAGGACTAATATCTAGAATATACAAATTACTTAAAATAATTAACACTAAAAACACCCCCAAATAATCCAATCAAGAAAGAAAAGGGCAACAATATGAGAGTGTAATGCACCAATAAAAGTATAATAAAATAAAATGGGCTAGTATTTGCATATAACCTACACACATCCTCCCATACACTTTAGATAACCTCTACATTACTTGTAATATCTATCACAATGTAAATGCTATGTAAATAGTTAGTATACTGTGTTGGTTGTGGAATAATAAGAATATAAAGCATGTTTATGTTTAGTACAGATGCAATTTTTCTCTGCAATTTTCAGTGCACTGTTTGTTGAATTCAAAGATGCAGAAAAGAGGGATGTGGAAAGCTTACTGTGCATGCTTTCTTGAGTTTTTTAGGTATGTTTTACTTTAATCAGAGACTCATTACTGTATTTCATATCATAATTAACTGTGCACACAGACTACATAATAAATATATTGTTCAGTCTTATCATTAAATTCTCCAAGTATTTACTAATTGGCAGATAATATTTCTATACTATCTTATGCAGAGTTTAATTTGATTCATCAATGAATGAATGGATAAAGAAAAATAAATGTGATTCATGTATAGACATGAATAGAATATTATTCATCTTTGAAAAGGAAAAAATTCCAACATGTACTTAAACAAGAATGAATTTTGAAGACATTATGCTAAGCTAAATAATCCCATCACAAAAGAAAAATGGTCATGATTCCAATTATATGAGATATGTAGAGAAAATAAAAATAGTTGAATAGTAGTCAGCATGGTTAGGGGGAAGAATGAATGGGGAGTTAGTATTTACCACATGGAGTTTCAGTTGTAAAAGCTGAAAAAGTTCTGGAAATGAATGATGAAGATAGTTGCCCAACAGCATGACTATACTCTCTTAAAATGACAAATCTTATATTGCATTTACTACTATAAAATATAACATGGCAAAAACCTTTTACTTTAAATCACCATCTCCTCAGAAATAGTTGTAATTAAATCTATGGTTTTATAGTCTTCATTGTCTGATTTATTTATATTATTGTTTTTTCGGTTGAGATGAAGTTTGAAACTTTTAACTAGTCATGGTGGCACGTGCCTGTAATCCCAATACTTTGGTGGCTGAGACAGGATTGCAAATTCAAGGCCAGCCTCGGTGACTTAGCAAGACCATCAGCAATTTAGTGATATCCTGTCTTAAAATAAAAAAAGTTCTGGGGATGTAGCCCACAGTACTAACATTTTTTTTAACTTTTTTTTAATGCACTGAAATGCTACATCACATTGAGGTATAGAGTGTCAAACAAATGCATGCATGCACACAGCTCTTGGTGCCCTGTCTTCTGGGTCCCCCTTTTCTTCTCCCTCCCTGTGCATGTCTTTGATGTTGGAATTGATGGTTTTGTGTACATTCATAGCATTATTTCAGTTTTTACACTCTTTATGACCTCGTCTCTCTTCCCTAATCCCTCTCAGTCACTTTCCTGGAGTCTCTGTTCATTGCTGTGATGTTTCTCTTATTTCTGAATATCTCTATAGCTTTCATATATAAGAGAAAACATCCATGTACTCATTTTTTAAAAACTGGCTGTACTAGCTTAGTATGATATTCTTGCATTCCATCCATTTTCTTGCAAAAGGCATGATTTTTCTAAGGCATTCAACTTGAAATTAATTTGAATTATTTGATTTCATGTTCATTATATTACTCATATATTTCTATGTTCAGTTCATATTTTACTTGTTTGTAAATATCAATATTAGAAATCTAATTAAAATAATTTTCAGAAAGAATACATACAAGCTGGGCATGGTGGTATGCTTCTGTAATCCCAGTATATAGGAGGCTGAGATAGGAGGATCACAGGTTCGAGACCAGCCTCAGAAACTTAATGAGAACCAGTTTCAAATATATGTGTATACATATTCATATAGATACAAATGGATAGATAATAGATGATAATAGATAAATAAATAGATGATAGATAGGACTGGGTGTGTAGCTGGGAGGAATTTCCCTGGGTTCAATCAATCCCTAGTGGCTCAAAATTTAATACTAATACTAATACTAATACTAATAATAAAACTTGGCATTTATATTCTGAACCTTTGCACAGGTTTATATTTATTTAAAGTAAATACATGAAGCAAGGTGCAGTGTGCCTGCCTGTAAAACCAGTCCTTGGAAGGCTAAGACAGAAGGATCAATGCCAGAGGCTAGTGCATGGTAACTTAGCAAGATTCTGTTTCAAAATTAATAAAAAAATTTTAAAGTTCTGGGGGTGTAGTTTAGATGAAGAACACCCCTGTGTTCAATCCCCAGTACCACACACACACACACACACACACACACACACACACACACACACACTCAAACTCAATCAATAAATCAATACTTTTTGAAATCCATTAGCATTTTGTAATAAGAAGTATGTATCTGGGTGTTGTGTAATCCCAGTATTTGGGAGGCTGAAGCAGGAGGCCAGTCTCAGCAACTTATTGAGGCTCTCAGTAACATAGCAAGACCCTGTTTCCAAAAAAAAAAAATCTTGGGAGTGTAGCGCAAAGGTAGAAGGCCTCTGGGTTCAATCCCTAGGACCAAAAAAAGAAAAGAAAAAAAAGAAGTATGTAAAGTATTTTGAAGCACACATAATAGTAGCTACATAATTTTATATCAATGTTAATATTCTTAACTAAAATAATTTTATACTGATTTCACTGAGATCATGTAATTTTGGCACTTTTTTAAAATATGTATTTATACACTAGAAAAGAGGGGAATTAAGAATTTGGCTCTGTAATCCATTCATTTGTCGATGGACATCTTGGCTGCTTCCATAGTTTGGCTATTGTGAATTGTGCAGCTAGAAACATAGATACACATGCATTGGTCTGATAGTTGGTTTCCATTCTTTTGGGTAGATACCCAGAAGTGGTATTGCTGGGTCATATGGTAGGTTCACTCCCATTCATCTGAGGATCCTCCATACTGTTTTGCACAGTGGTTGCACAAGTTTGCAATCCCACCAACAATGTATTGGGGTTCCCACTTCTCCACACCCTCACCAACAGGTGTTGTTGTTCATGTTTTTTATGATTGCCATTCTGACAGGAGTTAGGTGAAATCTCAGGGTAGTTTTGATTTGCATCTCTCTGATTGTCAATGAAGTGGAACATTTCCTCATACATTTATTGGCCATTTGTATTCTTCTTTTGTGCAATGTCTGTTTAGATCTTTGCCCATTTTTTGATTGGGTTATTTGCTTTCTTAGTTGCAATTTTCTTGAGTTCTTTGTATATCCTAGATATTAAACCTCTATCTGAAGAGTAACTGGCAAAAATCTTGTCCCACTCTGTAGGCTCTCTGTTTAGGTTCTTGATAGTTTCCTTTGCTTTGCAGAAGCTCTTCAGTTTAATGCAGTCCCATGTATTGATCTTCCTTTGAGCTGCTTGTGCTTTGGGGGTCTTGTTGAGAAAGTTTTTACCTGTGCCTATGTGTTCAAGTGTTGGTCCTATGCCCTCTTTAAGTAGCTGCAAGGTCTCTGGTCTGACTTCCAGGTCCTTGATCCACCTTGAGTTGACTCTTGCACAGGTTGAGAAAGTGTGGTTAATGTACATTTTCCTGCATATGGATAACGAGTTTTGCCAACACCATTTGTTAAAGAGGCTATCTTTTTTCCAGTGTATACTTTTGGGTCCTTTGTCAAAAATCAGTTGACTGTAAGCCTGTGGGTCTGTTTCTGAGTCTTCTATTATGCTCCATTGGTCTATGTGTCTGTTTTTGTGCCAATACCATGCTGTTTTTATTACTGTGGCTTTGTAATAGAGTTTGAAGTCAGGTATTGTGATACTTCCTGCATGGTTTTTATTGCTAAGAACTACTTTGGCTATCCTGGGCCTTTTGTTTTTCCAGATGAATTTAAGGACTGATTTTTCTATGTCTGTGAGGAGCACCTTTGGTAATTTCATGGGTAATGCATTAAATTTGTAGATCAGTTTTGGGAGGATGGCAATTTTGATGATACTTATTCTGCCTATACAAGAGCAAGGTAGATCCTCCCATCTTCTAAGGTCTTCATCGATTTCTTTCTTTACCTTGTTATAGTTTTCCTTATAGAGGTCTTTAACCTGTTTGGTTAGGTTTATCCCTAAGTATTTTATTCATTGACAGATGAATGGATTACAAAACTATGGGATATGTACACAATAGAATTTTACTCAGCCATAAAGAAGAACAAAATCATGTCATTTGCAGGGAAATGGATGCAACTGGAAAACATTATGTTAAGTGAGATTAGCCAGTCACGAAGAGCAAAGAAGCATATGTTCTGCCTAATATGTGGATGCTAGGGAGAAGATGGGGCATAGGAGGGTCTCCAGATGAAAAGGAGAGACCCTCGATAAGCAAAGAAGTTGATTTAATCATAGGGGATGGATGGGGCAGGGGGATACCCTAAGGCACATGATATACATACACAATCATATCAAGGTCACTCACTGAACTGAACCTGAGGGGGAATGAGGGCGAGGGAATGGGGTGGGAATTGGGGAAGGGGTCAAATGAGAATTGTGTGCAAATATGTTGTTAATAATTTGTACCTAACAAAGATGTACGCTTACAATGCATGAATTACTACAATAAAAAAAAGAATTTGGCTCTGGTATCAGTCTTCCTGGAAACAAATGTCAACTTGTCTACTTAGAATTGTGAGGACATGGTAAGCACTTCAGTTTCCCAGATTCAGTTTTCTTGCTTATAATATAGAAAAAGATTGATTTCTACCTCGTATAGGTGTTTCAATGACCTATATATATTAAATGCTGATAAACTTGCCTGAGACAAATTTAGGCCAAAATAATTGATGATCCATTATTACCACTTTAACATCATTCTGAACTTATAAACATAGTTTCAAAACATTTATTGCATCATTAATCCATGCAGCAGTTGTCATGGGTCTTCAAATTTACCTGGTGGAAATATTTCCAAATCACTCATATTCCTAAAGTGATAACCATTATTTCAGAGTAAAATTTTTAATATACTTTTATTGGTTCATTGTAATTATGCATCATGATGAGGTTCAGAGTGATAGGAACATACATGCACACAGATTTACCACCTCCCTCCCTTCCCTACACATGTTATTGAGATTGGTATTGATACCCTAAAAGCAGGTAATTATAACTCCTTTCCCTTCCTCTCTCCCCTAAATCCTTGAATTAGCTATCTCAGAAACACTAAAATCTTTTAAGCCTCAGTAATTTAGTGAGGCCCTATTTCAAAATAAAAGATAAAATAGGTCTAGAGATGTAGTTCAGAGGTAGAACACACCTGGATTCAATCCCCAGTAGCATAAGTAAATAAATAAATATGAATAAATAAATGATAGATAAAAGATAGATAGGTAGATAGATAGATAGATATAGATAGATGATAGATAAATAAATTGCTAAGGCTGGCCTGGAACCTATGATTCTCTTGTGTCAGCCTCCCAAGTGCTGAGATTCCCAGCATGCACCACCATGTCATCCTTAATATTTGTATACAATGTGTAATGATCAAATTAGGCAATTACTAGATTCATCACTTCAAACATTTACTATTTCCCTCTGTTAGGAACATTTAAATGTCTCGCTTCTAGATTATTTTGAAATCTACAACAAATTATTTTAACTATAATTACCCTACTTCACTATAGAGCAGGTAATACTCTTATTTAATTGTAATTTTGTACCCATCATCCAACCTCCTTTTAACTCCCCTTGCTCACCATCTTTCCAGCTTCTGCTGACCACTATTTTACTGTCTATATCTGTAAGATCAACATTTTTAGCTTTCACATATGAGTGAGAATATATGCTATTTGCCTTTCTGTGCTTGTCTTTATTTCATTTAACATAATGTCTTCCAGACTCATTAAGGCAACTTTCTATTGTTAAACAATATCCTTGATATGATGTGCATTATGTGAAAATAAATTAATTCCTCAGCTAGTTATAATTTTTTATTTTTTGTAGTGACTACTAGTGATATCTTTGACTCCAATTTGAAAAAGCCTTTGAAATATAATCATAGTTATATTTATATAACATCAGAATAAAATATAAAAAATAATACACAGCTCACCAAAATTGTTAAAGCACAATATGTTTATATTGTTGCAAAATATTATTTGATGTTCATACATCAACTGTGAAGAACTATAAAACATGAAGGGTCATAAAACAAATCAAATAGCTCTGATAATAAAAGTTCCTGGGAGAGGAATGATTATTCTCATTTATTTATATGAACCTCACAAGTAATACAAGTTTTATCTCAAAGTCCACATTCAAAAAATGATGGTTATTTTTTAATTTAAATAAAACCCTGACAAAATATCTTGTAGCATAAACATTTATCTTCTTGTTTATATACTACTTAAACATTGGTTTGTTTTACTTCAGTCTTTTTTCCCAAATCACTACTTATTGGTCCACAAAAATGCTACATAATTCAACAAAATAAAATTATTTAAAAATATAAAAGACAAATTGGGTAAATGGAAGATAACTGAAAGAAAATAAGGCAAGATTTTGGTAATGTCAGGATGACTACATCATATCACATGCATTTGCTAGACATGGATTTACATTTAGATTATCATTTTTTCCAGGGCATGTGTAAAACATGGCAATGGGATCATTATCCGCACTGTCAATGCTTCAATCACTGAGAAATTTCCTCTGTGAGTCTTCTGAAAGGAGAAAAACACATTTTAAGGTAGCATTTCTAATGATTCTTGTAATTACTTTTTGAGATGCTCTACAGAAATATGCAGTCAAAATGATTTGTGGCAAAATACATTTGGAAAATCCTATGTGTTTAGCGCACCACTCCATCCTCCAACCTTCTGAGATTCATGTCAAATGTCAGCATACCAAAACCAATTTAGTTCAAATTAACATAACTTTTCCAAACCAGTGTGCAAAAACAAAACAAACAAACAAACAAAAAACAAAAAAGAAAAGAAATTAAACTCTTTATTTTCCATCTGTGCTTTTTGTATAACGGAGTACAGAATTTTGGGGCTATTTATTTGATCTGGATTTAAAAATGCATTCTATGTGACCATGCCAAAATTCACAAGCAGAGTGTGCTCTTCTCTATTACCATCAGCCACAGGTTTGCAGGGTTCTTTTCTGGGGCTCAGGAAAACCTTGGATGCAGCAGAACAGATAAAAATAACCTCACTCTTGCCTTCACAAAGGCTCAAGTCATAGAATCAGGAGCTCTGAGCAGTGAAGGGGCTCAGTCATGGCAGCCAATGACAAGAAGTCATCAGGAAGCAGGATAATAAACCAGAATCCCTGGGGATGTCCTCAAGGGCTTGCTGTGAGGCATATGAGGTTGACTGGAACACAAACTCTATCCACTTGTCTTGGGTCCCTTCTAATCTGATTTTCTTATTCTGAGCCCATAATCTCTCTGGTGCTGTTACATCACCTCTCTTTCTCCAGCCTCATCCAGGGGAAATCCTTCAAATTGTGGATTAGGAGAAAGAGATAACTTTTGTTTGTCTCCTAAAGTTTTAATCTTCTTACCTTTTTTTGCTAAGCCAGGATCTCTTCTATGGTTCCAAAAGTGATAAAAGAAACATTGAAGCATTTTTCCCTAAAGATGTTGGAAAAGTTCTGTTTTATAAAGATCTGAAGAGAAAATTTCTCCTTGACTGAAATATTTGGAATGGTAATAACAATTTGGTTATTGTGTTTTATGTATGCCTTGTAAAGCATAAATCTAAATATGTGACCAATTAAAACAAATGGATAGAGCTGTGGCATGTGTCCTTGCCACACTTGTTAATATTACACTTGCTAATATATGCCTTTATTACTTGGGAGTCTGAGACAGAAAAATCTCAGGTTCATGGCCAGCATAAGTAATTAAGTGAGGCCCTCTACAACTTTAGAAACCCTGTTACAAAAAAAAAATAGGGCTGGGGAATTGGGCTCAGAGGTAGAGTGCCTAAGACTTCAATCCCCAGGATGCCCTCCCCACACACATATACAGGGTGACTTTATTTCCCTACCATTATTTTCTTTCTTTTTTTTTTTTTCGGTACTGGGGATTGAACTCAGGGGCATTCTACCTCCGAGCTAAACCCCCAGCCCTATTTTTTTATTCTTTATTTTGAAACCGAGTCTCACTAAGTTGTGGAGTGCCTCACTAGGTAGCTGAGGCTGACCGCGAACCCGGATCCTCTGGTTTCAGCCTCCCGAATACTGGGATTACAAGTGTGCGCCACCACACCCGGCTCCTACCATTATTTTCCATGTGAATAAAGATTTGACAAAAAATCAGATAAACTTCCATTTACCTTAGGCTATGGCATACCCTTACTTTGTAGAAGCTAAGGATATAATTAGCTGGGTGCAGTGGTGCACACCTATAATCCCAGTGCTTGGGAGGCTGAGACAGGAGGATCTCAGGTTTAAGGCCAGCCTCAGCAACTTACTGAGACCCTGTTTTTTTTTTAAAAAAGAAAGGCTGGGGTGTAGCTTGGAGGAAGAATGTCCTTGAATTCAATCTCCAGTACCAAAAAAATAATTAGTTAATTAACTAATTTTAAAAAACAAAGGACCTATTTGCTTAACAGATTACATAGAAAGAGAAAGAAAAAGGAGAAAGAGAAGTAACCTATAATGTGTTTGGATAAAAAGTATGATTAATTTATTTAGGAAAAGCACTGGTCTATAGTAATATATTCTACTAAAAGCCTTTAAAATCATAAATCAAGACAGTCTGAGGGCTCAAAGTTCCTGGTAGGTGACTAAGTGTCTCTAACTTTCCAGGCATAAAAATAAAATGAAGTTGCTAATAACCTACTGGAACATCCCAACATTCTTTTATGAATTCTTGGAATGAATTTGAAGGCAGGATTTCTGCTATGATATCTTAAAAAAAAGTCAAAAAAATTTAAACTAAACTGAAAAGGGGTTTTCTTTGGTACTATTAATCTTATAAGTAGATGAAATTCTTTCTCTAAAGTGTCCTTTGTGTTTCTCATTGTTTCTCTTTCCTCCTAGTTTTACAGTTTGAGAAATAAAATTTCAAATAGCAATATGAGGAAATCGGTATTTTGTAAAGCACTTCAAAAGTGGCTAAATGTAACAATATTTGGGAACAGCAAGGTAGAAAATAGGTCTTATAAGGTGTCATTATATTCTGATTAGTTAACAGCTTTGGTACTGTTGAAGATTAGATAAAATATAAATGATTGAACCTTTTCTGTAATACTAGAGAATTTTAGTAGATTTTTTAAATGAGAGTTACTATGACAAACGTATGAATAAACCAAGTACAAGGATAGGTAACACTTAGCTGGGAATAGTTAGTCAAACTTGTAATACCATTACTTTGGAGACTGAGACAGGAGGATCACAGGTTCCAGACTAGTCTTAGCAACTTAGAGAGACCCTGGTTCAAAGTTAAAAATAAAAAAGAGAGTTGGGGTTATAACTTACAGGTAGAATGAACCTCAGTTCAATTCCTAGTACAAAATAAAACAAAAGGCAACATTTGAAATAAACAAAAGTAAGCTAGATACTGAAGGACTGTAGACAGAGGTAAAGTAAGTACAAAGAAAAGGAAAGATAAGTTTCAGTGATGTGGAAGAAGGGACTCATAAATAAATGATATCTTTCCAAAGAAATTAAAGTCATAATACTATAGAGATACAGGCAAATATATGTTTATAGCATCACAATTGAAATAGCCAAATTATGGAACCAACCTAGGTTTCTGTCAACCAATGAGTAGATAATAAAAATGATATATACACTTAATGAATTTACAAAGCCACAAAGAACAGAATTATTTCATTTGCAAGAAAATGGATGAAATTAGAGAATGTTATATCAAATGAGATCATCCAGTCTTAGTTAAGGGCTGAAACAATGAGAGAAACAGATTGAATTATGCTATTCCCATGTATGAAAGTATCATTACCAATATCACTATTATGTACAGGAAATGGGTGTGTAAGAGGAGTGGGACCTGAAAGGAAATACACCAAGACCTGTATACATGTTTTTTTGGTGCCACTTTGTACCTCAGCATAATGTATAATTAAAAAACATCAATAAAAGTATACAATTAAATAAATGAGGCTTCAGAAATAAACACTGTATATTAAACAGGAGGAACCATGCCAAGAATCATCAACTATTTACCCCTAAGGTGTTCAATAGGGCCTATCTTGAATTTTCCAAGGTTTTAAAATTTTTTTATACTTTTATTGGTGCATTGTAGTATTATAGTCTGACATCATAATGTAGTGAATAGTGATAGTGACATACATGCATACAAGTACTTGGTGAGTTTTTCCACCAGCTCCCTCCCCATCACTCCCTTCCCCATACATGATGTTCAGATTGACATTGATATTTTCACATATGTACATGACAGTGGTAGATACCCAGAAGTGGTATTGCTGGATCCTATGGTAGGTTCATTTCCATTTGTCTGAGGATCCTCCATATTCTTTTCCAAAGTGGTTGCACTAATTTGCAATCCCACCAGCAATGTATTAGGGTTCCTGCTTCTCCACACCCTTGCCAGCATTTGTTGTTGTTTGTGCTCTTGATTGCCACTCTGATTAGGGTTAGGTGAAATCTCAAGGTAGTTTTGATTTGCATCTCTCTGATTGTTAATGATGTTGAACATCTCCTCATACATTTATCAGCCATTTCTATTTCTTCTTTTGTGAAAAAGCTTCTGATTTTTTAATATTGATTTTTTTATCCAGACAATTTGCTGAATTTGTTAATCAGTTCTATAAACCTTTTGGTTGAGTTTATTGGGTCTTCTAAGTATAATATAATGTCATCTGCAAATAGAGATAGTTTTAGTTCTTCCCTTCCTATTTGTTCTTTTTTTAAAAATTTTTTATTATAGTAATTCATGCAATATAGGATATATCTTTGTTAAGTACAAATTGTTAACAACATATGTGCACACAATTCTCATTTGACCCCTTCCTCGATTCCCACCCCATTCCCGCCCCCTCCTTCCCCCTAAGGTTCTCTTCAGTGAGTGACCTTGATATGATTGTGTACATACATCATGTGCTTTAGGGTGTCCCTTTGCCCCATGCATCCGCTACAATTAAATCAACTTCTTTGCTTATCGAGGATCTCTCCTTTTCATCTGGAGACCCTCCTATGCCCCATCTTCTCCCTAGCATCCACATATTAGGGAGAACATATGCTTCTTAACTCTTTGTGACTGACTAATCTCATTTAACATAATGTTTTCCAGTTGCATCCATTTCCCTGTAAAGAACATGATTTTATTCTTCTTTATGGCTGAGTAAAATTCCATTGTGTACATATCCCATAGTTTTGTAATCCATTCATCGGTGGTTGGACATCTTGGCTGCTTCCATAGTTTGGCTATTGTGAATTGAGCTGCTATTAACATAGATACACATGCATCGGTCTGATAATTTGGTTTCCATTCTGGTGGGTATATACCCAGTAGTGGTATTGCTGGGTCATATGGTAGGTTCACTCCCATTCGTCTGAGGATCCTCCATACTGTTTTCCACAGTGGTTGCACAAGTTTGCAATCCCACCAACAATGTATTAGGGTTCCCACTTCTCCACACCCTCGCC
>PVLC010023962.1:0-25154 GCA_004027655.1 Graphiurus murinus | reverse complement strand
ATCACTAAACTGACCAGGAGATAGGGGGAGGGTGGGTGGGAATTGGGGAAGGGTTAATGAGAAATATGTGCATGGATGTCTTTACCTGTACTAGTTTGTACCCAACAAAAATGTGTAATTAACCCGGTTGTACCCAAAAAATGTATAAAATTCCATGCTAAAAAATTAAAAAAAGAAATAAAAAATTAAAAAAAAAAATGAAAAAAAAAAAATAAAAAAATAAACCCTGTATATACTAACCTCTTTCTACCATGGGAATACTTTTAACTTTCACTTAAAAACTCAGATACGCTTCATTTCAAATGCACTATGAATAACTCTTTCGAATCTTCCCTCATCAATTCCCTCAGGTCTCCCAGCTCAGCTTCATCATGATATGTCTATATTATTTAGAATCCCTAAGTACTTCCAAAATGTGGGAACCCGACATGGCTCTTGGTGGAATTTGTGAGTTTCCCCTGGAAATTCATTTCAGAGATTCAGTTTTTAGATTTTTTTCCTCCTCTGAGTTGATTTTTTCCCCTTGAATCCTCCCATGGCTCTGAGGGAAGGTTTTTATTGTAGTTTGCCTTAAAAAGGCACTCTGGGATGTGCGGCTTCGACTTAATGATGGACTGATCATTGCAACTGACTTTTAAAAATGATGTTTTGGCTGAAAGTCATTTCAACCGAGAATAACAGCTTTGGGGAAGTGTAGACTCCATAAAATTCTGGAAGTAGGCCCTGTCTTGTGATCTTTGGGTCTGCAGACCCGGTGGGAGCTAAATGTCTTCTTGTGTCAGAAGCAGGGCTTTGTTCAGACTCCTTGCTCCAAGCCAGAGTAAAACAAGTCACGTGAGCAAATCCAAGGTCCAGGTATGGACTGTTCCTGTGAAGACTGTCTCTGCTCGCCCGTCACCTTCCTGTCCAATGTGCTCCACAGCGTTCTCAAGGTAAACACACCAAGATGGCCAGAAGCGACCAATTCAATAAACTCAAGTCTGAAGAAAAGGCATTCATACTACAGAAGAGAGACAGTTTCTTGAGAAAATTCCTTAAAGATATGGCCTTACCTCTGTAGAATAGCTTTAGATCCTTGAAATGTTCTCAAAAATCCCTTTTAAAAGCTAGAGGAAAATTAAGTGACAAGGAGGACTTCAGATAAAGGGGGAGAAACCCCACTGGAATGATGGAGGAGGTCTAGAGGAAGGAGGTGGGGCAGGGGAGGCAGACTCCATGAAGGAAACACTTCAATTGACTCCATGTACACATATGAAATCATCAACGCCAATCTCAACATCAGGTACCTGGAAGGGAAAGAGTGGGGTAGGTCCGGGGGAAAGTTCGCCATGTGCCTTGGACAAATATGTCTCTATCACACTGAACTTCATTCTGATGCCTGATTATACCAATGCACCAATATAAGTGAATTTTTTAAAAAAATACAAGTGAATTTAAAATGCGCATATCTATTTCGAAAAATATATCTTTAGTTGTAACAACCTTTGGAATTATTTAAAAAATAATTACTAGATGCCAACTGGATTAGAGTGAACAAATCATTTCATAAAGGCACCTCTTTGATGTAGACCCCTTGCAAAGGCTGAGCCTCCACAGGAGGAAGCTTGCCCACATGTCTACTAAGTTCAGAATACAGGCATAATCCATCAGGGAGATGTGGAGGAAGAGAAACAAACTCAGGGCAAAGAAGGAAGTCAAAATAGAATAGAATGCAAAAGAACTTAAAAAGAGGTAAGGACAGGAAAACGAAGAAGGAAAGGAGAGAAAATCGTGAGAAAACGAAACACAGTGCGCCCTCATGGGCCTATGAGCTCCTGAGGAGCTGCAGCTGGCGCCTCGTGCCTGGAGAACTTAATTATCTGGCTGGGCCTCATGTGTCATTCTGCAATGGTTCTCTAGTCCTCTAAGCTTTCCAGACTTTTATGACAAGAATAACCAGAGCAGCCACAGGAAGAAAATTGTTTTCTGGGCTGTAACATCAGTGACCAGAAATATGAGTGCCAGGAGACCAGGCTGAGGGTTTTACCTGACTCACAGGTCAGAAGTTCAGCACCTGGTCCCTTCTCTGCCCCAGGAAGCCACGCTGATGACCCACGTGGGGGCAGCCTTCAGCATCGAGTGACCCCGAGGACCACCAAGGACCACATGTGTTGAAGAGCGCCCCCAAAGTGCCTTCCTATCTCAAAAGGAGCTGTGGCTTTTCTCTAGAGCATTTGTTTTTAATGTTTAACAAGCTGACAGGAGCGATTACTCAAAGATAAATGGCTGACTTACTAGTTACTCCAACACAAACAAACCGTCACCGGACTGTCAGGCCCGCGACAGTCCCATTCCACTAAAAGCGCTGAATGTGTTCTCTGCATCTGCAATGACAGATGAGAAGTGAGTCACTCCTTCAATCCCTCAGCCACCCCCCCAAAAAAACCCTACTATTTGCTGTGTTTTTATTAATAGGCGGAAGCAAAGATTTGCCTCAAAGGTGGGGTGTGGGAAACCAACCAACAAAAGCGGGGTGCGGGTTGAGTACTGCAGAACCAGGCCACCATCTGCTTCTGTTCCTTGATCAGATAACTGAACTCCCCGGAGCACCCATGCTCCCCTAGAAACTGTACACAGAGATGCCCAAGCCTTCAAGTATCAGGCATTTAGAAAAAGTACATCCAACTGCAGTCCAAGTTAGAAAACCTTCTGGAGCATGTCTCGAGATCAAACCGCAGCCCCTCCTGGGAGGAACACATTTCTTAGAGTACTGGCTGAAATATATGTGTAGTTCAAATTCCAGTTATTTATGGCAGACCTGCCTTTGAAATCTGGGGCGTGTTTCCTAGCAGCATCGGACACGGAGACCAGAGGGAAATTGGGGTGCTGTGGGTTTTCCGTTCTCCGGAGAGTCTCTGGAGGGACATGTGTGGCTTGTGGCTTCTGACTGGGTGTGAGAGCTGGCCTTGTCCCCCTCTCTCAGGCTCCTGCCCTCAGCGTTCCCGTCCCCCTGAGACTCTCGCTGGAGTCACCAAGCCCTCCGCGTGGGACACAGCCTGCTGCCTTCCCAGCTGTCGCTGCCTGCTCTGATTGTCACATGATTTAGGACAGATTAGAGAAGTCACTTGTGACTGGCATATTATGAGAGGCAGTTGTCATTAGCATACTAAGCTAGGTGGACCTTAACAAGCTGGGTCCCCGATGAACAGCCACGCCTGGTCCCCCTCCTCTGATTAATGAGTGGGATTAGCAATTGAGAGAGACGCCCAGGATGGAGCTCCTGTGTCCTCCAAGGCAATTTTGTCTTTGCTCAGAGGTAATGACGAGTAAACATGAGGCTGAGATAAACTCCAGAAGACAAGAATCAAATGCCACCCCCACCCCAGTCACCACCATTCTTCATGTCTGCAATGCCGAGAATCCGGTCCACAAAAGGGGCCACACAGCCCCGCCGTTGGCCGGGACTGAAGAATAGTGCTGCACTTTTGACTCCGTGCAATATGTCCTTTGCATTTCCACAGGTATCTGGGGAAGATAAGAATTAAATGACAGCTTAAAAGGAATTAAAGCGACATATCCACAAACATACCCGGTCCTGTCTCCCTTCCGTGTCCTGTAGATTGGCAGGTGTCACACCGATGACATGGTTGACGGCTCAAAAAAAAAGGTCCTGCAGCCATCTTGCTCTGATACATTATTTCATCGAATGAGTGCCTAGATTCCGGCGCAGGAGAGGAAAGGTGTAAAGCGGTAAGGAGACTAGCAGCCAGGTGGAGGTGCCTTGTCTTCAATGTGTCATTCAATTAGGGTCCGGAGAGTAAATTGCAGCTCTCAGCTGAGGTCGGACACCTCCCCCTTGTGGTTCAAGGTAACTGGTTCAATCCCTTGTCAACTTGTACTCAGGTGTCCTCCTGCTGTCCCAGACAGACACAGGGCAGGTGGAGAGTTTAATGATAATTTTGCCACTGCCCCCTATCACCTGGTCCAAAGAAAATACAGGAACTTCATGCTGATGGAAATTAGTTAAGAGCAGAAAGAGAAATGCCTTTGGACGTAATTTTCCCTACAAAGGTAAGGATGCACACCTGCATTCTCTTGCATATGTAGCTATATATGTTAAATAACATATATAACATGTTATTTGAATGGTTAAAAATGATATGTAGGTGCAATACATAGAAAAGAATAAAAGGCTTTGTAAATAATGCCTACCAGTGAATAAACAAAATATCCATAAGATAGTAGAAAGGCAAGCAAAATAAATGAGCGGGTAATACATAGAGAAGATTTATGCTTAATCAACTCATAAAATGAAGCTTAATACAACTAGCCATCAGGTAAAAATGCATTAAAACAATTATTAGGCATTGCTTTCCACCTAACAGATAAAAAAAATTTATTTTATAGCTCTGTGAGAATGTGGGGAAAAGGTGCTGTCACATAATTTTGGAAAGAGTGTAATTTGGAAAAATATTTATTGAAGCCAGGCGTAGTGGCACATGCTTGTAATTCCAGTATTTGGGAGGCTGAGACTGGAGGATCCGGGTTCGCGGCCAGCCTCAGCTACCTTGTGAGGCACTCCACAACTTAGTGAGACCCTGTTTCAAAATAAAGAATAAAAAATAGGGCTGGGGGTATAGCTTGGAGGCAGAATGCCCCTGAGTTAATTCCCAGTACCACACACACACAAAAAAAGAAAAATATAATTGTTAATCATGATCCAAATTTAAATTTCTTTTGCCTACTTACTTTTCTTCCAGGAAATGATTTTTAAGAACATTGTTAAAACATTAAGGTTTTAATCAACGTATTATTTGTTTCCACAGTTGACATAATAACTGGGACTAAGTGTCATCAACAGGACGGTAGAAAAACAAAGACCCAACTCTTCCAGGGAACAAATGCATCACGCAGCCCTAAAAGGAGTTCATGTCGATCTGAGGACACAAATCACATTGTTAGGTGAAAAGCAATTTCAGAGAGAGAAATATTATTTAATGCAATCCTATTAATATTATGAAATATGTTTGCATTTGTACATATATATGTATATATACCTATATGTAAATGCATAAAATACAATACAAATACTTATGGCATGGGAATGCCATCAAGGATGGGGCTTGCATGGTTTAGTCAATGTACACGTACACTGAAGAGATTATAGTGGAATGCATTAGATAGTATTTGCACAGTCAAAACAAAACAACAACAACAACAAAATCAGCCAGGCCTGGTGGTACATGCCATCACAGTATTTGGGAGGCTGAGACAGTAGGGTCACAGGTTTGAGGCCAGACTCAGCAACTTAGCAAGATCCTGTTTCAAAATTTAAAAAATAAACAACAACAACAAAAAGGGCTGGGGGTACAGCTCGATAGTAAAATGTCTCCGAGTTCAATTGCCAGTACTGCAAAGAAATGAATCTATACATAAATAAATAAGAGGGGGAAAAAAAGAGAACACAGTTTTGCTAATAGGATAGCTAGCCTTACTAATTAAGGTAAGATAAGAAATATGCCCTGTAAGATCTGAACACACGAAAGTCGGAATACACTTTTTTTTTATTAATTGGTGCATTATAATCATACATCTTTGTTAGGTATGGCTAATAAAGGCATATATGCACAGATTTCTCATTTAACCCCTTCCCCAATTCCCACCCCACTCCCTCACCCTCCCTCCTTCTCAAGTTCAGTTAAGTGATTGACTTTGATATATTTGTGAAAGTTCATCATAAGAGGGATTCCAGATGAAAAAGGAGAAACCTAGATAAGCAGAATACACTTTTTGAATCAGAGGAAAATAATGCCCTGGAGAAGCCACTTAATGTCTTCTCTTCTTTTGTTTCCTCTCTTCATCTTCATCCTCATCTTTGCCTTCTCCCTCCCATAATTGTCTCTTTTCAAAATATGTGTTCACCATGTGCCCCATGTCAAGCATATACTAAAGCCTCACTAAATGTGATGCCCGCACATATGCCTCTTATAAATAACACTGAGAAGAATTTTTTAAAAAAAATTACAATTAGGAAACATCACACATTCTCTAAAGGAGCACAAGATATTTCCATAATAGAAGGAAGGTGACTGGAGGGACCCCGTTAGGACAGGATGAGCTGAGGATGCATTCCTCAGAAGAAAGGGTGTCCGTTTCCAGGATCCTTGCAAGATTAGCACGAACCTGCTACTTAAAACAAAAAGGCTGCATTCTCCTACAGTTCCTTTTTTTGGGGGGGTGGGTACTGGGGGTTGAACCTAGGGGTATTCTACTTCTGAGCTACACCCCCAGTGCTATTTTTTATTCATTATTTCAAAACAGGGTCTCACTAAGTTGTGGAGTGCCTCACTAAGTAGCTGAGGCTGGCTGTGAACTTAGATCCTCTGATCTCAGCCTCCCAAATACTGGGATTACAAGCATGCGCCACCACACTCAGCTTCTACAGTTCTGCAGGGCAGAAGTCTGCGGTGGAAGTGGCGGCAGGGCCGGTCTTCCTTGAAGGATTCGGAGGACATCCTCCCTCTCCTGACATTCCAAAGCTGTGGGCCTCCCTTCCAGGTCCACCCTGCATCCCTGCCTCTGTCGCATGTGTGCTTCTCCATGGGTGTCTTTTCTGTTGGTTTTAGAGTCCATCTTGACTACCAAGGACGAGCTCATCTTGAGATGCTCAACTGGGGCATCTCTGCAAAGACCCCTTTTCCAAAGAAGGTCCATTTCACAGGTTCGAGGGCTAAGACATGAAGGACCACGTGGTGTGTGGGATCACCACAGGAGATGGCATGGCAGCTAAGAACTCCCAACATGTCAAAGACAGACCTTGTGAAGACCTTGTGTATATGCATGGAGTGCTGGGGCCGGGGAGGGGCATCCCAAGCAGAGAGGGGCTTCTGTGAAACTGCCTGGGGAGTAGAAGGGAGAGATTGGAGAGGCTGGGCAGGATGCTGCTGTGGCCAGATGAAAGAGGGCAGCCACGGATTGGGGGACGCAATAAAGATGATAATAAGATGAGTGATCTGAGTCGCCATTTTCCCAGCGCTTGTCTTTCTAATGCCTAAAGATGGAGAAGAAGAAAGAAAGTAAAACCAAATACAGGAGTTCCCAGCTTGAGCAGTTAGCTTAAGAACATGGGCAGACAGAGGATTCAAGGGAGCTGGAGTGAGAGGAGCCATAAGTTCACTTTGGGAATAAAAATACAAAGACTAGCATGAGCAAACCTGCCAATTAGGGGAGACTGTAATTGCAACACATGTGAAAGATGAAGATAAATAGTCAAAATATTTAAAGATACATATTTTTAAAGATCTTCAAACAATGATGAAACTTGTTAACAGATAAATCATAAAAGCAAAAATATGTGACAGATAACATATTCAATATCATCCCTAACAGAGTGACTATAAATTAAAATAATATTTAATATTCTCTTGCCACATAAGCAATGTTTTTCACATACAATAATAACTGCGATGTGACTGAAAAAAATAAACACCTCTGTGAGTTTATTACCTCTGGCATTTGATAAATTTCTCTGAAGGCAATGTGACCCAACGATGCTACTTTTTCAAATTCACTCCAGGAAAATACTCAGAAATGTATTTAAGGATTTTTTTGAACAGCAATAGTGACCTTAACATTATAAAGAACCAGAAAGATCTTTACACTCATATCATAGTCTGAGTTGAGCAGGTTATGAACTGTCACACATTGCAATTTTTGTGCAGCCTTAAAATACACTGTATATTTTAATGACATTGGAGAATTTTATGCCTTAGCTAAACAAAGTAGAATATAAGGATTTACATTAAAATGTCACTATTTAAAAAGTACATCAGCAAAAGATGAAGAAAACAGTCTATTGTGGTGAAAATGGTAGTTTGAGGGTTTTGCTTTGTTTGAGTTTATACTTTACTATTTTTCGTCAATGAGCTGAGACAGACAAATTAGAGGAATTAGTGGTTTCTATCTCCTTTATCGATCTGTGTGGGTATGATCTTTACAACTGAAAATGGTCTGAAGGTGAACTTCTCACAAATGTGATTCTCCTCCTCCTCTTCTTCCTTTGTCTTCTTGGATTTCTTTGGAATTAAAAACCTTCATCATGCTAGTCTCTAAGACCTTCTAGGACCTTCCCGCTTTCCCTTACTTCCCTCCTTCTATGACTTTTGTTGTCTTCTCAGAACTCCCAGGAATGTGGCCTTAGTATCTCAAATGTCCTGACAACATGGTTCAATCTGGGTCTTTTTCTTTTCAATTTCAAAATTGGCAGCCTACCTTTCTGAATAGTGTTCTTCAGGTGTTTCATTGGAGATCTCATCTCTTTCTCAGATTTTTTTTGTCTGTGAACTCTGCTAATTGGATGGTGTATGCTTATGGGCTGAGCCATTAATTTTATTAATTTTCCATTATCTCTCCATCCCTTTGTTTAATTTTCTGGGCTATTTCTTTAAAATTGTCTTCTATTCCTTCTACTGACTTGCTAGGTAGAAAGAGCTACTATTCATTCTTCCCTTAATGGGTATGGGTTATGGAAACAAAGAGTGAGCAGTTAGATGGAGAACATTAACACCATTGCTCTGCTCCCCAAAAGTTATTCTGTTGTTGATCCAAGAGCACCCCCGATCTTGACCAGCTTCACAAGAGTTGACCCTGGTCAAGGTTGGAAATGCTCTTGGATCAACAGTAGAATCCTGCCATTTCTCAAAACCATTATTTGAGAACTAGCATATCCCTTAATCTACTTTCTGCTCCGAAACCAGTGTCAACTTTGCTCATCTTATGTTGTTAGACCTCAAGCTCAGATTGGAAGAGATATTCCTCACAGATTTTTTTTTATTTATTTGATGACATTCAATCCAAATTACCTTCCCTAGATGCATCTTAGTCAAACTCATTGAGCAAAGAAAAAGAGAACAATATGAGCCATGTTGGATTTGAAAACAACTTCTAGAGCTATAAAACTGGGCTGCTAGCTACTGATCTGTGTTAGCAAAGGCTGGAATGAAGGGAACTTTATAAATATATATATATATATATATATATATATATATTTTGTGGTACTGGAGATTGTACCACAGAGGCATTCTACCTCCGAACTATGCCCCTAGTCCTATTTTGTGTGTGTGTGTGTGTGTGGTACTGGGAATTGAATTCAGGGGCATTCTAACTCCAAGCTATACCCCCAGCCCTACTTTTTATTCTTTATTTTTGAAACAGGATCTCACTAAGTTGCGGAGTGCCTCACTAGGTAGTTGAGGCTGGCCACGAACCCGGATCCTCCGGTCTTAGCCTCCCAAATGCTGGGATTACAAGTGTGCGCCACCACTCCTGGCTCTATTTTTTTTTTATTCCTTATGTTGAAACATGGTCTCACTAAGTTACAGAGAGCCTCACTAAGTAGCTGAGACTGGCCATGAACCTGGATCCTCCAGTCTCAACCTCCCAAGTACTGGGATTATAAGTGTGTGCCACCACACCTGGCTTGAAGGGAACTTTAGAATCAATTTTAAAAAAAAAGAAGAAATCTTCCCAAATCCACAGTCCCTAAGCAGCAGAAAACAGCCAACAGATTCATGGTTAGGCCAGGAACAGAAAGTCAGTACGTGTCCCCTCTCTCTCCTGGACTACAAGGCGCTGCTTCTCAGACTCTATGGTTTTAAAAACATGAGCTCACTTGACGTCCGCAGAAAACAAATCTAAGCTGACCCCATTCAAGCCATATTCCTTCATTCTCCAACTCCTTGGCCTTTCTGTCTTGTTCTTGATTCAAGTCATTGCCAGGGGTCCTTGTCTTGTACATCCCAGTGACAATAATAAAAGGAAGCAATGTGGACCCTTAGAACAAACCAGCAGAGAGAGCCTCAACGATGTGCCACAGTCTTGTCTCCCTCAGAGTCACCGCATTCCAAAATCTCTTTGTTTCCAATTCTGAATTCTAAACTCTGTCTACAATGGAAAGATAATGAATAGCAGATTAGTGGGAAACGATGCATTCAGTATAGCAAAGAAAATAAGAATAATATTTTTAAAAGATCACAATTTACCCATTTCTACTCTCAAGACTCTTTCGCCGGGCCTGGACCTCATTTCATATGACTCGGCTGGAGTAAAAAGCAGAGAATTGGCATTGGAGATTAGTCAAGATGATAGCTCCCCATAGACATGAAAGCTCCTTTATTGGAAGAAATAAAAGGGAAACGACCCAAAATCACAACCCCAGAATTACAACCTTCTTCAAAAGCTATAAAGCAGTGCCAGTTATCTGTGAAATTCACGCATACTTAAAAATTCAATAATGACCGTGTTGTGAATACTAACTTCGAAAAATGATCAGACTTACATATAATGAATAGTTTTTTTCTCTAAAGGAGAAAAATAAACGACACTCTTCTACTGCAGATTAGGGATTTATTCCTATCAGGATTTTTCAGAATACTCGTGGTTTAAAACAGCTTATCCTACTGTCAGGATGTATACTGATTTTTAAATTTTAAAAAAATGCATATATGTGGGGGTACTGTAGCTTTTAAAAAAATGAAGATCTTTTTATATGTGAACACAAAGAATTTCTACCGAAAGAGAGGGGCCACTATAATAGCTTCCATTCTGATGTAAAAGAGATGGAAAAAGATAAGTCACTCTTTTCGGTCTCTTGCCAGGAGCAAGAGAAGAGACTGCACCCAGACTCTCCTAGCGTCCACCTGTGTTTTCCCCACCTGAGTATATCATCACAGGAAATGGAATGATGCGACCAGGAAAGGAGATATTGATCTGGGGTTGCGGGATTGATAAATTAGGTAGTTATCTTTCATGTTGTATTTGGGAATATGAGCACTGTAAGGTATAAAAGGCAGATAGCCCTGCCTGCTTAAATATCATGAGTCTATCCTCTTCCTTATGATTAAATGTTTTGAAAACTTTGTTTGTTTGTTTGTTTGCGATGTCTCTTCTTGGAAACACTTTCCTCAGGGGCCCTAAAAATGCTACTGAGTGAAAGAGCTGCAAGACTGAAATCTTTATCCCATTTGGACAAATATAGAATATGAAAGGGGTGCCCCGGGATGAAATATCTGAAGTCACAACTCTGCAAGGAAAATCGAGCCCTCTCCCAGGACAGCATGCATTCAGAGTCTCTTCCATCTTTGCATCATATGCCTTTACCTCTATTGAAATTCACAGCAGAGGCTGTTAGCTATGCCTATGAGTATGCCTATGAGCTAACTATGACACGGCAGAATTCCTGGTGAATGAACCACAGGCTTACTGTGCACATGGAGGAAGACTATGGAAACGCACACATTTCCTAGTTCTTCAGCTCTGATTGCATCCCTGCCAGAGAAAATATATACTTGCGCTAATGCTGTTTTTTCCTGGAGAATATATGATTAAATATTCACATGGCAGTTGCTCCAGCCTGCCGGCGTTTCCCTCTGCATCAAACAACTTATAGGCTGACTTCCCTCTCTCCTCCCACCCTTCAGAGATGACGCTTTGTGTTCCAGGAAGAGTCTAGAATCTAAGGGAGTGGATCTCATAGAGGTTGACAGCAGAACGACTTTGGAAAGTGTAAGCAGGAGGGAAGGATGGGGAGAGACTGGCCAGAGGAGCAAGGCATTCTGGTGTTCTATGGCACCCAGGGTGACTGCATTTATGTATGTATGTATGTATGTATGTATTTATTTATTTATTTATTTATTATTTTTGGGAGAGTATCTGCAGTTAGCAATAACGTCCTGCATATCTCAAAAAGTTGGAGGAAACGACTCTGAATGTTTTCACCATACAGACATAAATGTTTGAGGATATCTGTTTTAACAGGATGTAAGGCGTACACGATGTATACAACAAGTACTGAAACCTCACAGGGTACCCCATTAACATGTATAATTTTTATATTTAACAGTTAAAATGAATTTAAACAGCCAAGCGTGATGAGCACGCTTGTAATCCCAGTACTTGGGAAGCTGAGACCAGAGGATCCGGGTTCACGGCCAGCCTCAGCTACTTAGTGAGGCTCTTGGCAACTTAGTGTTACCCTGTTTCAAAATAAAGAATAAAAAAATGGGGCTGGAGATGTAGCTTAGAGGTAGAATGCCTCTGGGTTCAATCCCCAGTACCACAAATAAATAAATAAGTAAATAAAAAAAAATAAAATGAATTTAAATTTAAATTAAGCTGATACTATACAAATTGTAAAAAAAAAAAAAAAAATGTTTGGCACTTTAGGATGTTATATACCAGGGAGTCCACGACCCCAAGGTCTTAGGTACAAAATCATAAGCATTTTTAAGCCTGAGAAAGAAAAAAAGAGAGAGAACAAAGACTTTGGAGGAACCAGAGATGACATCTGGCCTGGCTGTCTCTAAAGCACTCAGTCCACTGCAGGCCAATTTCTGGTCAAGGTCTGAGCTGCTGACCCCCACCACAGCTGGGCAGCTGCTGAGACTCACTGTCCGGCATCCTGGTTCCCTGAATGGGGAGACAGTCAGTCATTGTTTCCTGTGGACACTTATTAACCCAGCTGAATTGAGAGCAGGCCGGTGCTCAATACCTATTGATTGGTATTCAGTGGTGCGGGAGCCCTCCCTCTCTGATCAATGCAGGCAGCAGCCCAGGCTCCCGCCCACCGGGCTCTTCCCCACCCTTGAGATGCATGTTGAGAGAGGCAGGAGGGAAGGAGAGACGCCGGCAAGGAAGAGGTCAGTTACAGGAAATTCCTGCTTCCTGGTGACCCCTGGCCGGTTCTGAGCAGGTTCCAGCGACTTCTAAACACATAGGAACTTGCATGGATCAAAAGAAGATCGCTCTGGCTGTCATCCCTGCATTATAAACAGCAGTAGCCTCTGGCCAGATAGAAAAGTACACAGCTAATTTCCCAGATCTTAAATCTCTCCAGAATCCAGGACACAAGGAGGCATTCCACAAAGGTGGTTTCCTGGTTGAACTGGATTCCGAACACTGTCACTTGTAATATGGAGGCAGTCACCTTTGAGTTGTTGGCATCCAGTGTACACTTCTCATTAACAAAAACATAACAGAGAAGCCATCATCACTGTACTTTATTTGTATTAATCTATTTTTATCTCAATTGTCCCTAAACACTTAAATTTATTGATCTATTTTAACAGCCCATCTGAGAACTCCTGGGTTTTGAGAGAATATTATACAAGAGTCTTTGGAATAAAGTTAATTTTTTCCTTGCACAATCGGGGAGGTATAAAAGTCTTTAAAAATGAAACCGAATACAGAAGTGCATATCTCTACAGAATCGCAGAGAATCCAGTATGGATGCAGCCTAGTTTCCTGGAGGCAAAGATTAGTATTTCGTTCATTTACATAGCCTGCCAGCCAATCCTGTTCCTAGTCGGGGGTGCATGGCCCCTCCACACACCACACACTGCCCGTGGAAGCACCAGCCATCTGCCTGCAGGCTGCGGGCTCTCCTCGGGGCCCTGGGCTGCACCTGCCCTGCACCTGCTCTGCACCTGTCCAGGTAGAGTCGCCTCCGGAGCAGGGCTCCCCTCCCACCAGCCCCACTGCTGGCCTTGCATCACAGAAGCTTCTGAAACTCCTCCTGCATCTTTCCTTCATAATCACAGCCACACAAAGTGAAGGCAGCCGAATGGTGAGCAGGGAGAAGGGTATAAGAGGCGGAAAAACGACTTCAATGGTGAATTCTCCAACCAAGACCAAGTGGCTTGGCCATTAAGACTGAGTGGATCTACCACAATGGAATTCTATTCAGCCATAAAGAAGAACAAAATTACATCATCTGCAGGAACACGGGTGGAATTAGAGAATATCACACCAAGTGAGATTAGCCAGTCACAGAAGGACAGTGAAGAGTCATATGCTTTCTCTCATATGTGGAAGCTAGAGAGAAGTTGGAAAACAAAGGGGGCTTCAGATAAAGGAGGAGAAAACCAAGTGGAGAGGTGGAGGGGGTCTACAGGTGGGAGGGTGTGGGAGGGAGAGGTGATGAAGGAAACACTTGGAGTAATGCTTGGCACATATGCACATTTTCATTCTTTTGGGTAGATACCCAGAAATGGTATTGCTGGGTCATAAGGTAGGTTCATTCCCATTCTTCTGAGGATCCTCCATACTGTTTTCCACAGTGGTTGCACTAGTTTGCAATCCCACCAACAATGTATTAGGGTTCCCACTTCTCCACACCCTCGCCAGCAGGTGTTGTTGTTCATGTTTTTTATGATTGGCATTCTGATTGGAGTTAGGTGAAATCTCAAGGTAGTTTTGATTTGCATCTCTCTGATTGCCAATGATGTGGAACATTTCCTCATACATTTATTGGCCATTTGTATTTCTTCTTTTGTGAAGTGTCTATTTAGATCCTTTGCCCATTTTTTGATTGGGTTATTTGCTTTCTTGGCTGTGATTTTCTTGAATTCTCTGTATATCCTAGATATTAGACCTCTATCTTAAGAGTAACTGGCAAAAACCTTCTCCCACTCTGTAGGCTATCTGCTGAGGTTCTTGATAGTTTCCTTTGCTGCACAGAAGCTCCTCAGTTTAATGCAATCCCGTGTATTGATATTCCTTTGAGTTGCTTGTGCTTTGGGGGTCTTGTTGAGAAAGTTTTTACCTGTGCCTATGTGTTGAAGTGTTGGTCCTATGCCCTCTTCAAGTAGCTGCAAGGTCTCTGGCCTGACATCCAGGTCTTTGATCCACCTTCAGTCTCAACAACACATGTGGGGAAGGGGAAGGGGTGGGGTGACTCCGGAGAGAGACACACCAAATGCTGTGGGTATGTATGTTCCTATCATTCTGAACCTCATTATGAAGTATAATTATAATGCACCAATAAAAGTATGTTTAAAGAGTGTGAGCCAGGTATGGTCATGCACACTTGTAATCTCAGTACTTAGGAGGCTGAGATTGGAGGATCTGGTTTCCCAGCCAGCCTCAGCTACACAGTAAGGCCCTCTGCAACTTAGTGAGAGCCTGTTTTAAAATAAAGAATACAAAATAGGACTGGGGGTGTAGCTCAGAGGTAAAATGCCCCTGAGTTCAATCCCCAGTACCACAAAAAAAGAGTGTGCACACACACACTACACATGCACCATATGCACACACACACTACACATACACCATATGCATACTGCACACACACCACAGACACACCACATATCATATAACGCACACCGCACACCCCCTTCACCACATGTATACACACACTTCTCAGGTCACACACACAACACTCCACACCACATGCACATGCAGACGTATTTAACACATCATACACACCCATACACACACCACACACAAGCACAATATGCCCACACACATATATGTTCATACACATAGACCCAGAATTGCTTTCTAGGCTAGAATATTATTGAACTATTTTTATAACATTAAAAGAATTAGTAAAACATTAAAAGAATGTAAGTTTTACTTCCAAATGCTGTTCTAGATAGATGTGAAATTGTAGTGCATGTGTGAGCTCTTTTAATGATATAATCATATATATTTATAATTAAAAGGGAAGCTCATCTTACAGAGAAACAGCATGGATTTTCTACAAGAAGTGAAGGAATCTAAGTTTTTTTTTAGTAAATTAAGAGACTCTATGAACTCCAAAATTAAAATGGAATCTAAAAAGGGAGATTAGTTCATTTCTATGTAAAAGTAAATATTTTTAGTTCGTAGAGGTAAAAATATGTGTTCTGCATTTATGAATACGCATACTGAGTGCATAAGTTAATTTGCATAAGGACAGATTTTTATTAAGAAAATGTTTGGATTATTTGTACATTAAAGTGTTAGCTTTTTAATAAAAGGGCATGCTTCTTGCAGGGAGGACTACTATCGGGTACAAACTTGCTATACTCCTGATACACTCCTGGGACTGGCTCAGTTCCAGATGTAATTTGCCAATGTTCAGAGGTGACTGAACAGAATCTTCAATAATCTTCAATTATTTTTGGAGCCAAAAACTAACCTGGACTTCTGGTGTACAGGTTTTCTACCTGCATAAAGAATCAGACTACATCAAAACAAAAGCCATTTCTAACTGGGCCTTGTCTGTCCCTCCTCTCCCCCTCTCTCCCTTCTTTCATTACATTAGCTGAATGAATCAATTATGCGATCATTTATTGATTCACTCTACAATCTATAGGTTATCCTTTACTTTTAGCCAAACCTTACACTATGTCACAGAAACACAAAGGTATCCCAGACCTGGCCCTTGCTTTATCGCTGAGAATTGTCCAAACTAATTCCCATGGGAAGTCCAATATTTACTAAAGGCTAAGCTATAAAAATGTGCTAATTTGAAGTTTACATATATGATTACAACTCAACAATAACCAGAACAATTGTTTAGAACTTAGACCAATGAAATAGTATTTTTCAGGAAGGCATATTTAATCACTAGCATTGCTTACAATGAACTGCAGGTGTTGATAATGGAAAGAAAACTATGAATTTTGCTATTGTTTTAAATGTGCTGTAGAGAATGTCAGTATTGACCTAATGCATCTTTTCTCTGCTCCCAAACCTAGCATGTTATCCCAAACAAGGGAACATAGACTCACAAAGCAATATTATTGACTGAGGGCAGATTCACTGCATCCTTAAAGGATAGCCATCTGTAACATGTAGGACCTGGGGGAGGAGGGTGGACAAAAGAGACACTTTTGTGGCTATGCCCCAAGGGCATGGCTGTAATTCCATATCCTTCTTAGCTATGTCCCACCAGTCTTTCATGTTGGCTTGTCTGGGCTCCATGTTCATCCAGGGAGACACAGACAGGTTGACAATCATAGGTGACTTTGGGGACAGGGTGCTGGGTGTCCGTGAGAGCTGTCCCTATTCAGTTCTCTAGCATCAAGGGGGCCCAGCTTCAACTCATGGACAGAGGCTTTATGAAAACTCTTGAAGGGCCTTCATTTTGCTGCTTGTACCTAGGAATGTTTGAGAAATATTCATTGATGATGAAGGTGTTGTGGGCTCTTGGGCCACATTACAACTTGAACTCCTTTGAGCAAATTTCATGATGGAGTCATCATACAATGATTGTAATTGGTGTGTTTTGATCTGGATTGCCCTCCAAAGCATCATGTGTACAGAGATGGCGCTCTAAGGCAATTATTGAATCATGAAGACTCTGGCTTCATTGGTAAAAAAAAAAATCTGCTCCATGGATTTGTAGCTGAATGTACTACTGGGAAGTAGAAACTAGCTGTAGGAAGTAGGTCAATGGAGGTCACTGACCTGGAAAAATTTGTCTTCTTCCTGGCCCCAATCTCTTCCCTCACCTCTCTCCTCACCTCCCTCCTCCTCTTCCTCCTCCTCCTCCTCCTCCTCCTCCTTTTCCTCCTCCTCCTCCTCTTCCTCCTCCTCCTCCTTTTCTTCTTCTCCTCCGTCTCCTTTCTTCTTCTTCTCCTTCTCTTTCTATCTCCTTCCTTCCTTCCTCCCTCCCTCCCTCCCTCCCTTCCTTCCTTCCTTCCTTCCTTCTTTCCTTCCTTCCTTCCTTCCTTCCTTCCTTCCTTCCTTCCTTCCTAGCAGCTCTGAATTGAACAGCTTTCCTCAGCATACCCCTCTGCCATGCTGTTCTGGCTCAGCTCAGTCCAGAGCACTAGAGCTGGCTGACCATGGAGTAGATCCTCTGAAAACACGAGTCAAAATAAATCTTTCCCCCTCGAAGTTGTTGTTGTCAGGAATTTGGGTCACAGTGATGAAAGCCTGACTAATGCACAATGTTGCTAATTACCCTTCCAGGGATTACCTATTTTTACATTTTGTATTCCCAATATTCTTACAAAGCAGATACTATTGGTAATTACACTTATAGATGAGCAAACAGATACTTAGAGAGGCTGAACAACTGGTTCAGGATCACACAGCAAGTAAATGACTGAGAGAGAATTCAAACCATGGAATCTGACTCCAAGGTCTGTGTTCTCAACAGCCCACACTGCCGCCCCATAAAGTGCTCTTAAATTATAGCCAGGCTTTGGTGTAAGAACCATGAGAAACCCAAGGGGAATGTACTTCATCTTCATAAAATAAAAGTTGTGTTTGCTGTTAAATTAGTTAAGCTTGTTTGTTTTTGTTTTTAGATCTTGGCATAGAAGTTCCTTTAGCTGTGTAAATAAGTTCTTCCAAGGTGGTTTTATTTACAGAAAGAAATGACATTTCTGAATGCATAGTAAGTGTTAGATCCTGAGCCAGAGGCTGTGCACATTTCATTACCCTAAATTATGACAAAAATCATGCAAGAAAGATATTTTGAATCCCTTTAGCCATTTTTTCCATTACAAAGACCAAAATTTAAAAAAAAAATAAAGATAACTAGTCTAATGTTTCTATTGTTAGTAAAAATTACAAATGGAAACTAAACTCAAGTATTTCTGGGTAAAATATCCAAGTTGTTCTTGCCCCATCTCATAGTTCTGAAGTTGGAGGACATGCATTAGAGCCCCCAGTGTTCATGATCCTCTGTTGCTTCTGAAACCTAGATGCACATAAAAGAAGCAGAATCAGGCTACATGCAACTACTGGCAGGACCAGTTGGCAGGTCCAACCTTTGGATGGCCCAAGGACAGGCCAGCAGGTGACTGGTGCAGTGTACAAATATGAAGCACCTCACCCCCTACATCTTACAGTGATTAGTAAAACCAATCAGGTGGGGATTTTCTGCAATTTATCCTGGAGAATACATAAAGCATTTGGCAGTTCACAGTGAAAGGCAAATGATACTTCCAAGTTGGTAAGGAAAGATTCAATGAGAAGCAAAAATCCAGAGATAGAAGGAAATTCCCAGGTTACCTAAAAACTGGAAGGATTCCTAGTCCTTAATCCTGCTCACAGGTAATTCTCTCCCTTATTTAATGTATTTGTGGTATTTCACAAATTCAGAAAATAATAAGGACATGGCAGCTTAATAGTTCCCATATCTTGCACAAAGAAGTTACTTAATAATAAATGCTAATTAGTTTTTAAATCATAATGCATTTCTAAAACCACCTTCTTGTATCAATAGTTATAAATAAGTTTTCAAAGTCACCATAGGATTAATTCTCTAAGATAAAAATTGAAAAGCATAGTGTTTGGTATCTGGGAACCCTAGATTTAGATATCATATCTGCATCTCCCATCTGTGCAGATTACTAAAGAAAGTACATATCTATTTCCTGGAATGCAGTTCCTCACCTATGAATATGGGATAATCTATGTCTTCTATTGAATGCACAGAACTGAAAAAACAAATGTGAGAAAAAATATGTAACTGTTATTTACATTTATTTTATTTATTTATTTATTTTGTAATTTATCAAAATAAAAGTTTATTTAATCATCTTCAAAACACAGTTATAATCACACAGAATAAGATGGGTCAAATGATACAGCCCAGGGAGTCAGGAAAGACTTCTCTGATCAAATAGGCTTGGGGATGAAGAATGAAGGCTAAGCATCTAAGCAAAACAGGTCAGAGAGGAGTTCCACACACATGGAGTACTTTAATGTTTAGATCCAGCTGCAACCTGCTTGCAAGAGCCAAGGGTTAAATGGTCAGAAATTCTGTAAGCACATTGCTAAACATCGACATTAAAAAAAAAAAACAAAGCTAAACACATATATAATATACTTAACAACATATTTAATTGCGATTAAGTAAATTATATTAAAAACAAAGGTAATAAATACTAAAGACTCATTCTTAAATAATGTTTCTATGTTTTGCTAATATCTATACTATATAGATTACTTACGTCAGCCGTCTTTGTATGATGGAAATACTAGATAATGTTCTACTTTATTTCTCTTCCCAATGCAAAATTCAGTAGTATTATGTGGAAAGTTTGAAATAAGCTGTGATGAGAGTAGTTACACCATGAAAATGGGCAGACTTTACAAGTGAAGGCTTGCTTTACAGCTTGTTGATGGTCTAGATTTAAGTAAGTGATGGAGAAAAATCTTAACGCTGATCATACTTAAAAGTGTGTGTGTCTATATCTGTGCTTTTGTGAGTAGTACAATAGAAAAAGAGTTAATATTTTTCCACTAACTAAAGACTCTCATCTGATTTAGCCATGAAATTGCTCATATATCTGACAAACAAACAGAGGTCCAATATATATATTTGTGACCTTTATCTTACATGTTCTCTAAATGAAATTTTCACAAACATCATATAGGAAGTACAACTATATGTTTTGTGTAGCTCCTTGAAGAATTAGAGAATAATCGAGTATTTATTCATGGTCTAATTTTGTCAAATCATTGTTTGACTGAAAATATGATTTGGTGATAGATACAATAGTTTGGCAAAAACTATAGAAAGCTTTTTAAGAGAATCACTTGGAAAAATGGGAATAGTAAAATGATATTTTATACTTTATAGTTTGAAAATCATAAATTTTAAAATAAGTTTACACACATATGTATCCATTTTTTTCTGGATAGTTAGCCATTAAATACTTACAATTTGGTATGAGAAACCATTGTATAATGGAAGAACTAACTGACAGAATTTGGGAAAAAGACACTGAAAATGAAGGCAGAAAAAATGAAGGTTCTACAGAGAACCAGATCTTATAGGGAGGGTGGAACTTAAGAACTTAGAGAAAACTGAAAAAAAATATAAGCAATAATATGTAATCTTCAATTTTTTTGTGTATGTAACTAAATATAAGTTGGGAGAAAGGAAGAGAGTTTGAGGAGAGATTCATATTTAGGTATTCCGGTAGTTCAAATGATAGATTATGGTAATAAGCAAAAAAACTGTGGCAGAAAAATATAATCCATATTAGTGAAGGTATGAAACACACAGATGCTATAACAAGTAATTCCAATGTATTTGTGTGGTTATTTAAATAGAGTTTGGGGCAAACTTAGACCAGTGAAATTAAATATATTTCAGGTATTACAAACAAGACTCACTGAGC
The DNA here is from genome assembly GCA_004027655.1 of Graphiurus murinus. Classification (NCBI taxonomy): domain Eukaryota; kingdom Metazoa; phylum Chordata; class Mammalia; order Rodentia; family Gliridae; genus Graphiurus; species Graphiurus murinus. The sequence continues at coordinate 4,266 of PVLC010023962.1, read as the reverse complement.
AAACTCTCCTCTTGTTGGCAGCCTCACTGGCCCACAGGAGATCTTTGTTCTGGCCATAATCTAGACTGAGAAAGGGGGGGGGGAATAGAAGTAGAAGTTAAAACAAAGTGTCTGGAATGATTAACATTATATTGTCCAGAAGAGATACACAGGGTCCGAGATGGACCCTCCCACTATGAGGGATGTACAATGGTTTGCTCTGCTCTGCTCACCTTCAATTTGAAAGTTTTATTTTCTAACACCCTGAGAATCAAACTTTTATTGATGAAATACATAGACATTTCTTGCTAATCTTTCAACCTCATTCTAGCAAATGCTAGAGAAACAGGAAGACTGATCCTGGAAAAAGTTTGTAGTAGGTAGAAAAAACATAGGTCTGAGTTTGGTTTGGATTGGGCTCTATTATTTAACATTTCAGTGACCTTGGACAAACCTTTCTTTTCTTCCTTGAGCCTCAGTTTTTAAGCTGTAAAGTGGAAAAAATATCAGCTTTTCTACTTTGGGGAGATCTAATGAAACCAAATAAGTAGAGGTGAGATACATATTACAAGGCGTTAGCCTTTTTGTAGGGACAGGAAGTTCCAGAAGACAGCATCTTCGGGGACCTCTATGTTAGCAATGGGAAGAAGGCATTCATTCCTAATAAGATAAAGATGCCGTGATTTTTTATTGGAGACAGGCCTCTTTCTCTGCTGAGGAAGCAAGAAAAAATGCTGTTCCTTTGCTTGTCTGGTGGGAGGAGGCAGCAGAGATGGGCCTGCTCAGCCAGCATGTTCAGCCAGTCGCTTGCCTCTGGGCTTGATACTTAGCTACATGATGCATTTTGCTAAGAGGACTGTTGCAATCTCACTGAAATCAGAGAGTGCATCAGTACATATTTCATAGATGGTGCTCATAGATTCCTGAGTGATGGATAAAAAGTCAGATTAAATAAACAAGTAATGGCTTTATTTTTAAATTTCCTCTAAGCATCAGACAAATTTACTTGAGAATGGGTTCTATATCCAATAGAAAAACAACAAAGAAGTATTGTGTTTTTTTAAAAAATCAGAAATGACTCTATCAATAGAAACATACTATTAGGTGTTTATTATATGTGATTTAAGGAAATGAAAAAAAAAACCTGAATTTTCATGACTTTGCTCTACCAAAACAAAAATATAGATGCCTTTCTTTTCTCCTCATGTATTTTCTACAATCTATCTTTTTCATCTGCTTGGACTATTTACAACACTTCTATTCTATGGCCCCATTTCTAATTTTGCCTCACTCCAATTGTTTCACATGGAGATGTTTCAAGTTTAAGCCATGGTCCTATTACTTCTCCCTTTTCAATAGTCTTCGCTTGCATTAGGTATCTATGGTACACTAAAGTCCTGCTGATGGCATTGCTATGCTCCGAGTACTTTAGCACAACTCCTAAGTTCAAATGCTATTCCTGAAGTGATGATATTAGGGGGTGGGGCCTCTGGAAGGTGACTGTGTTCGGAAGGAGATGTCCTCCGACACCGGCTTAGAGAGTCTGTTATAATTAGATATTGAATGGCCTCTTGAAGACCTCATCAACTGGTGTTTGGAGTTGATGTAACTGAGTGAGAGTTGTAATCCCAGCAGTGGATAAAATCCATTGTAATAGATTTGTCTGGGTGATGATCCGGCCAGTAGGCTGTGACTGGAGAAGGTGAATCTCCTTCCCCTGCTCTCTTTCTTCTGGCTTCCATGATGTGAAGAGCATGGCTCATGTCCTCTCCATCTCCTGCCTCCACGCTCTGAGATCAGTGGTCCCTGGCCTCACAGGAAGTGAACCTGAAATCATAAGAAAATAAACCTTCTTCTTTCTAAGTTACACAGTCAGTCTTTTAGATTATAGCTGCAAGCATACCGATGCATACAGAGTCCTTCTCAAAGAGGCTCCGGGGAGCTGCCTTGTCCTTTCTACCCTGTAAAGATAAAGCAGCCAGAAGCCTCCATGTGTACACCAGGCACTGAATCTACATTGATCCTTCACTTTCCAGCCTCCAGGAAGTTAAGGTATGTATTTCTGTTGGTTACAAAGGACTCAGTTTAAACTGCTACTCAAGAGGGCATTGTCTGTGGTCACTGAAGAAAACAAGGCTAGTAGTAATGTATGCAGGGGCCACAGTCTGGGACCTGGCGCTGTTGTACTATTGGAGAACTTAAACAGTGTCCCTGTCCCTGGGTCTCTGCAACCCTAGGTAACAGAATCTGCCTGGCCAGCATTAGTGGGAAACACCTTCCCACCAAGAGCTCTGCTCAGCTGTGAGAGTCAAATGCCATTTCCTGAGCTGTAGTCATAAAGCTACAGTGCTTCTGATTATCAATAGTAATCGATCTTTGATATAGGATTCAAATTATTGCAGTGCCATCCAGAAAGCCAAATGGAAACCTTCTCCTTTTTCTAACATACGGTAACAGCAGCAAAAGAGAATTCACGTGGCAAATTGCCCTGCACAGATAGTAATAATTTTGCTTCCTTTTAGCACTTCTTGCTATGCAACCAAACTCTTCAGAGACTGTCAGAATTTCAAACCTCCAAATACTTAATTATAACAACAAATTGAGATGCAAGTTGGCCTTCCCTGGGTAGTATCTGCCTTAACAAATTCTGCTCTGCTGCTTCCAAAGTGGTCCAGGGACAGAGTTGGTAGCTGGACTGCCGAGGGCAGAAGTTGATTTCTGTGTCCACTAGCATAGCCAGACATACAACATACCCAGTGGAAGCTACTGCACCTGAGTTATACACAAATCCTCGCTACAGACCAACTCTTCAGAATAATCAAGAGAACTGAAAGCTGCCTTAATATGACAAAAATTCTTTTCCCTGGCAAAATTCCTCACTCTGCATGGGTGGTATCACCCATCATGCTATTCACTCTCCAGAGTATTCTTTGAAAGAGCTTTGGACCCATCTCTGCTTGGGAGCATGTGACATCATTGCCTGACTTCTGTAATTATATCCTGAAGTCTTTACATCCTTTGCCATTAAAGAAACATGACACTCTCTAACTGAATCTGTTGGCCTCTTTCCATCAACTGTATCCGCATCCAAATGTGAGAACCACACAGTTGATGCTACCGGGGACTGGGAGCAAAATATTTCTGAAGAGCTGGAGTCACGAGTTTTTGATGAAAACCTAACAGGCAGATGTTTGGGTTTCCTGTCTTCACTGGGTTTCACCTCCACGTCAATCTCGTCGATAGCTGGCATCAAATTTACTTTCAAATTCGAATCACCTATTTTTTTTTCCTTCTGCTAGCAGCCCTCAGGTCTTTTAAGTTTCTCAATGGTGTTACAGATATTATCTAAGTCTGTTTTTCTGAGAAGTGGTAAGTCCAGTAGTTAGTGATGCGCAAGGCTGTGCTGAGAAAGTGAGACCCCCCTTGCTAGTAGTAAATGAGGCAGCACTCCAGCTGTGACAGCCACTGCTCACAGCAGACAGCAGAGGAGAAGGGAGGATGAGCCAGCAGCAGCTGCTCCTCCATCTCTGTGTGGCCCGGGAGTATTGCAACGCCAAGCAAGTGTAGTGGGAGGAACACCAGCTCGCAGTCAGGGAATGGGGCTGGGAGACTTGTGAAATACACAAAGAACATCTCGGTTTCCTTATCTATAAAATGGAAATCATATCTTTGCACCCTCTTCATGGGTAACCAAATAAAGTCCTTGTCATATGATATATATACTAGATCTCTAACGACAGCTTGTTATTCTGTTGTTGACCAACAGACATTTGCAGTGATCTCTCACACCTGACATCCAGTACTGCTTTTCTACTGCAGATCACCCCCCTTCTCTGCCCGTTCATTGACTGAAAACATGATAGTCCCAGAATCCCTACCTCTAACATTTGGAGAAGCATGTTCCTTCCCTGATGTAGAGAAACAAAGAACTTAAGCTCACCTTTCCTCCTCTGCATAAACATCTGTCTGAAGATTCTGGATAGTTGAAGGCAATTTCCCTAGGAGTGTCTGGAAGTGTGAGTGAACCGGAAAGTACCTGAGATACCATTCTGTGGTGGATCCACTTAGAGAAAGTGCAAATAGAAAAGAAAAGAGCTGCCGGGCGTGGTGGCGCACGCTTGTAATCCCAGCATTCGGGAGGCTGAGACCGGAGGATCCGGGTTCGCGGCCAGCCTCAGCTACCTAAGTGAGGCACTCCGCAACTTAGTGAGACCCGGTTTCAAAATAAGGAATAAAAAATAGGGCTGGGGGTATAGCTCGGAGGTAGAATGCCCCGGAGTTCAACCC